>JAECUM010073554.1:0-13795 GCA_016617855.1 Megalonaias nervosa | reverse complement strand
TCTTGGCTTCAAATTGGACATCCGTATACATTGCAATATGGCTTTGAATCTTTGCATGTGTTTGCAGAAAGTAGTTCCATACACTATGATGTCATCCAAACAGATAATACAGGAAAATAATGCAATCCTTTCAATGCAAGCTCTACCACTCATTGAAAAGTTTCAGGACTGTTAGTCAAACCCAGTGACATAACTGTAAGTTCAAATAAACCAATGCTTAGTCATAAACACAGTCTTAGAGATATCTTTGTCCCTAAACTGGCACTTGAAAGTATCCTGATGTAGGATCTAAGGTACCGAAACATCTTGCACCTGTAACTGCATCAAAGAATTCATTCACTCTTGGTATAGAAAAAGCATCCACTTTTATCACAGCAATCAGTTTCCTGTCATCTGCACATGGATGGACAGTACCATTTTTCTTTCTGACCAACACCATTGGAGATGCCCATGGAGAGCTGGATTATCTAATAACACTTTGTGCTTTCAGGTTATCTGTAGCTTCTTTCTCTTCATTAGCAAATGCCAGTCAGGTACTCTTATGAAGGACTGGTTTACTGATTTTGTGTTCCCTGTGTCAATCGTGTGTTCTGCAAAATTAGTAAGTCCTGAATCGTTCTCACCTTGAGAGAATACATCTTGGAAATCAATGATAGTTATTGCTGCTGCAGAAACTTCTTCCCATCTGATGATTCTCTAAATATGGCTTTCAAATGTTCAGGTATATATTTTTCTAGGATTTTCTTTTGTGTGCTTCTTTGAGTTTGCTTTGCTTTCCTGGTTAGAGTTTTCGCTTCTTTACAAGTATATTTTATATAATCTGGAAGCTTGCTTAGGGTCACTGTATATGTTATGTTTCTCTCCATTAGCTTGATGCATTTGGTGGCAATGGCATTCCCTTTCTCATTTTCATCTTCCTCTAGAGTTAACACCTTTACGATCGATCCAGGGGAAACTTTCTCAGTATTGCCAATCACAGTTACTTTTTTCAGTGAGACTGAATATAGGAAAGGATTCATGACCCCCAACCTTTATGGTAGATGTAGTGTTACGAGTATATGCTCTTAGAATAAGTAACAGAAAAGTGTGAAGACAACAAGCTTTGTAAAATTCCACAAATAATTTATTTCCCTAGAATGCAAAGTGAAAAATGAGTAAAAAAGAACTTACGGTATTGTGAATTAAATCCAAAAAGAATCCAAAAATTGAAGATAAAAGTCCTAGTAATAAAATGATTTGAATAAAACTCTTATCAAGTCCTGAAGAGATTTAAAATTGAAGGCGATGACATATGTCTGCTATAACCTGCGAAGTACTGATGTGTCAACAGTCTCTTGTTGAATCACATAAATATTATTCCAGGTTCGAATGCAGTATAAATTCCAATGAATGTCTTCATCCAAGAATTTTGTCAGAGCACTTTTGTATTTCCAGAGGGAAATCACTTGAATTCAATAATTTGAAGAAAATAAAATTCAGCCCAAACTGGTCACAACATAATACAACTTAAAGTGCTAGATGTTAAAGCACAACTGGTAACATCCTGACAGTCACAAGATAATACACTTCTCTGTTTGACCACAGGTCACAAATTAGCATTTTCTAAAAACAACCATTACCTAATGGAAAATAACTTTCTAGCATTATCTAATGAGCCTTGTTTACTTAGAACACAATAACCTATTAAATTCAATTGAGGATCTCCACCGCTGACCCTGATCAACATGTTTATGCCTTCTTGTTTACTTGAATAATAATTCCGTCAATGAGCTCATAGGGGCCCCGAGTGGCCGAGTGGTCTAAAGAGCTCACCGCTACGGATCATTGATATCTCACCTCTTAACATGTATGCCGTTTGACTTTGGTATACCTCTACGAACAGGTATATTGACAGGTATATTAATGTTTGTTCATTGGACAATTGCTGTATTTGATCACTAATGATGTCATTTTCCTTTAAAACCTGTACTGTCTCTTGGCCAGTGGAGTCACTTCCCATTAGTTTAAACATTTTCCTGTGCTGTATGCCCTTAATTCGGGGCTGTTTTTGGAGTTTTTATCTGTTGTGGGCTTTCTATCATATCTCTTCTGGTTTCTAGGACATTCACGTTTGAAATGAGAAGGATCAACACAAATAAAACAGACCTTATTGCATGACTGGTAACTCTGCCTTTCACCAAGTGACCCATCTTGGTAACTTCGTTTACTTTGTGACCATTATCAAACCTGCTTTATGTTGGTTTCCATGAGTTTGCATGAGACCTTGAGTTAAATTAGCAGTCTGTTTCTTTATCTCTTCTTGAATAACCTTCCTCAGCTTATCCAAATCAACTGAATCTATCTTTGAATCTTTCTTCTCAGTGTTGCCTTTGTCATCTCTGCAGATTCTTGCTCATTTTTATTAAAGACTTTTATTCTTGTTCTTCTCTGCTGCCCCTGCAAATCTTTTCTTCTGTAGACTGATTTTCATCTCCAGTCTCTAGACTACCATCTTCATCAGTGTCTGAACACCTGTTTTCTTTGACTGCTCGTTTTTCACTCTTCTTGTTTCTATTCTTACATGTTTCTCGGAGGTTTACTATTTGAAAGACGGCACCATCTGTCTTTCGGTTCTTTACGTACGGTACTCAAATTGAAAGTGAGCTTTATCATCTATCAACCTGTCAAGGAGCCTTCTCAGTAAATCTTCATGTCTGGTCTCTTCATCACGCTTGGCATACACCTTGTCAAATATCCTCTTTAATTTAGCTGCATACTCTTTAGCAGTCTCACCGTATTTCAATAATCCTAGTTCGACGGGTTAATTCTTTGCATAATGCTTCATAATTTGCACGTAGTCTGTGAGGCAATTGTCTATACACAAATTCACCATCAGCACCATGTAACCTTGAAAATAATTCATCTAATGTTTCATCTGATGTCCACCTATGACGATTGACAACTTCGTCAAATCTGTTGAATTAAATCACACCTTCCAGCTTTCTTTCCCAATAATAGGTGGTAACTTCGGGCTTGTGCTTTTCCACGTCCTTCGCCCTTATAATGCTGCTGTGATTACTTGCACTAGATGTGTAGATCGATTCACTATCACCCTCTGATAACTTCCCATTTGCATATTTCTTTGGACGGGTCTTGACATTTTAGTGCTACTCTGTGAGGATTGACTTGCCTCTCTTGGTGCAGATATATTATTCTCATCGCCTTGTCCAAAGTTCTCAACAGTTCTGTGATATGCTGTCTTCTGTTCTCTTTGAACTTTCCTTGCATTAACTCTCTACAAAGCTGCTTGCAGCTCATCTGCAACACCCGTAAAAGTGTTTTCTAGTTTTCTAACTTGGATACCTTCTTTTTCATCACTTTCATAACTCTGGCTCAGTCGAAATCCTGTAAGTGTGGTTCCATATACTATTTCTGAAGAAAGCCTCAACATTGTCTGCATATCTAACGCTAGGTATAACACCAGTATCACTAATACTCCAATATACTGATGTGCTTGGATTTGATAGACTGCTATGATGACCCAACACACGTTCACCAGCAGGCATCACAGTGTCCATTGTAGCTGTAACTTAGAAAGTAGGATTTTTACCAAGGTCAACTGTACTTTGAGCAAAATGGCTGTCTATGCAACTTATTGTATCCACCATAATTGTACTCATGCCATTGGTCATACAGTTCATTCTTTCAGAACTTGTTTCACATGGCCTATTTTCTTGATGGGTACGTGACCTTGTCTGCATCATTTTCATGCAAATCTCTTTCAATGACTTTCAGTTTTCTAAAATTGCTTTCAAAATATTTCCTTATTTAAAACCTATGTATGTTTTATCCTATCCTACCGTAGGTACACTTTTATTCTACTGCTAAAACTTGGTGACGTAAATTCATATCACTGGATTTGATTCAAAGTGGCAATTCCCTCCGGTATCGTGTTAGAGAAATAATTTTCATGCAGTGAATTTACTGATTACTTCCACCTCCCTTATCAGTGTTATTTAGAACAAGTTGAAATACTAGTAAATTTAATATATTTACCTTTAATCTTTGCTTTCTGACCTAAAATGGGGATGGTTCCTTATGATAAATGTCAGACCATCCTCCCAATTCCACCAATCTTACCTCTAATACGGATAACATTTAAGAAAATAAGAAGAACAACGTAATTTGAACATTATCTTAATACATATTCATCAAGTAATAATTACCTCAAATGGAGCACAATTTCTTTGCGGAGAAATACAAAAACAAAGCCTTCTACAAAACCCTTTTGGAAGCGCGAATCAAAAACTAGTGATGACCTGGAAGTGAACCCAAGCAAGGTCACCGCATTGGACTATGGTCAAACACCGCATTAAACTAAGAAGTAACAGCGAGGAAAACAATTAGCAACCACAGGCTCAAAACAATAAACAAAAAGAGAATTATATTACAGATACAGGTATGTATAACACGAGTTGGATGCATTTACAGCCAACGAATTTCATTGCTGATTGTTTTTACAAACATGCTCATCACATATCGATGGACCCCCACTCCCATGTAAATACTGCTGTAAGCATCCTAAATGCTGACTATATGGCTAAACTGTAATTGTAATGAAGGTCTAGAATTGTGTAATTGCTCAATTGCAAGTCAATTACAAAATCAAAATTAAATGTCTTTTTTAAATTCAAACAAATTATAAAAATTGAGAAAAAATACATATTTATCTTAACTGCCGGGTGTTAGACTAATAATATAGGAATTAACATAGAATAAACAAGAAAGCCAAGTTTTAGATAAGAAAACTGTAAATGATTTGCTTGGTATACTGTGGGATTCAGAATTGGGTTCAATTACAAATAATGTAATTGTAACTGCACATCACCAATATGGTGTAATTGTAATTGAACTGTCATAACTTTTAGTAACTGAAATTGTAATTCTGACTGACACCTGCAAGCACATCGTAATTGTAATTGACAAAAGTATTTGAACCCATGTTTAATGTGTACAGGCATCTACCATAGTCCTACCATTATTAAAAGGACCGCACTAAACATGCAGCTATCTTTTTTTAAACAGCTCAAAAATCTATCCTTCTAACTGCTAGTTTGGGCATATTAACTTCATCACACAAGTTGAATAATGCTACATTTCTTGGAGAAAATTCAGTAAGAGTTTATTTTCACCCGATACAGATGCAACTTCACAGTGCTGTTCAAGTCCACATGACATGTGCCACAAGACACTGTTGCAGAATGTCAAGCAAATATTGCATTTTCGTTAGCTAAGTTGCTAGTGTACTAAAAAGTTATGATACTTAATCAAATCGTCCTTTCTGAGAAGTTCACATAAAGTTTTAGCCAATAAAGCATGTACAAAAGTGTATTTAGACATGGTTTAGTAATTTAGCCAAGTCTGTGTAATCACTCAAATCTTGTAACCCCCAAAAATGGACTCAAATATTATGGAATGAAACTTTGTTTGAAGTCACAGAAACAAACTAAGGACTTCCAAGCCAAGGTAAAAGCAATGTAATTTGTATAATAAATGCCTATAGTCATTGCATACATATACACAATACCAAAAATAAGATGTTAACCATTTAGTCAGTACTGACGACCAAAATGGCTGGGTGACCATTTTAAAAATTTTGTTTCTACTCTTCATGAATGGATGGAAATTATTGACTTGGGAATTTCACTTGAAGTCTTCTTATGATATCTGTTTGGTTCTAAATGAAAGTGAAACAGATGAGATCTCCAATATGGCTGCCTGGACAGCCATCTTGAAAATCTTTCTACTCCTTAATTGAACGCAACATTGACATGGGTTTTCACTAAAAGATGTATTATGATATTTAGTTGGTTCTAAATAAAATTGGTGCCAATTTTAAATCCAGTATGGTTGTCAAATGACTTTATCTTGGTTTCCTCTAAACTACTTTTGGTCAGAAAAGCAGCAGTCCTTTGAATTACACTTGTTGTGCATCTGAATGGCAATTTGAAACAAAACTCCAATGTTACTTCCGGAAAAATCGGTTTCAGTATTTGTTTTTCTATTATAACCTCTCTGATCTGGAAAATTATTCAGGATTTTCAGACTTTCCAGAACTTGAAGCTACAGAACTGATTCTACCAATACGTATTTTCTCATTTATTTTGGCATGATGATATTAAAAGAAGTATTCTATTCGGAATTTACAAGCTTAGTCATAAACACAGAATTATAATTCCAAGCTAATAATAATTGTTTCGAGTCTATGCTCTTAAAATAAGTAACAGAAAAGAGTGAAAACAACAATCATTGTAAAATTTAACAAATAATTTATTTACCTAGAATACAAAGTGAAAAATGAGAAAAAAGAACTTATGGTATTGTGAATTAAATCCACAAATAATCCAATAATTAAAAACACAAGTCCTAGTAATAAAAAGTCCTGAATGAAACTGAGTTCACGTCCCGATGAGGTCAAAATTGGAAGGCGATGACATCTGTTATAATCAGCGAAGTGCTGATGTGTTAACAGTCTCTTGCTGAATCACAGAAATATTATTCCAGGTTTGAATCAAGTATACATCCCAGTAAAGGGCTTTATCAAAGAATTTTGTCGGAGCACTTTTGTATTTCCAGAGAACATAATCACTTAAATTCAATAATTTCAAGAAAATAAAATTCAGCCCAAACTGGTCACAACATAACACAACTTAACAGTGCTAGATGTTAAAGCACAACTAGTAAAATCCTCACAGTCACAAGATAATATAGTTATATGCTTGACCTCAGGTCACATTAGCATTTTCTAAAAACAACCATTACCTAATGGAAAATAATTTTTTAGAATGATCTTTGTTTACTTAGAACACAATAGCCTTTTAAATGGACTTGGAGATCTCCAAACCCCTGACCATGATCAGCATGTTTACGCCTTCTTGTATACGTGAATAATAATTTGGTCAATGAGCTCACACACATACAATATCATGAAGCTATTATTAGTTGTTTACCTAAATGAAATGTTAAAAAGTTTTTTAAAAAAAGGCCAGTCATGTCAAAGAGAACTGAACTCACTTTTGGACAAGGTCAAATCCAGTAAACAATGTTACATGACAACACGTAATGGAAAAAAAAAATTAAACTAACAGACAAACAATTAAATTAAATATACATAATATAACAATAATAAATAAGAAAATAATAATAATAATAACAATAATAATAATAATAATAATAATAATAATAATAATAATAATGTGTGTGTGTGTGTGTGATTTGGATTTTTAATGTAGCTTTAACAATTTTGCAGTCATATCGCTTTGATGTCTGCAGTGTGGCAGTTTATGGTAATGTCCAGCACTGGGACATCATGCCGCAGACATGTCCCATAATGTCCCACTTAAAAGCACATAAAAGGCAGCAGTTAGTACCATCTTTATATTAGTCTTTGGTTTGACTTGGCCGGGGTTCAAACCCACAACCTCCTGCATCCAAGGCGGACGCTCTAACCACAAGGACACTGGATTGGAAAATAATAATAATAATAATAATAATAATAATAATAATAATAATAACGGCTCCTGTTAGCTGTTATGTATAATAACTTATCAGGTATTTCTCTACATTTTCAAAAGATTAATGAATTCCTATTTCATACAGCAAATTGGTCCATTTGTAAAAGTTAATAATCTGAGATAATTTAATACGTAAGATAAAGTCCAAATACTTAAATTCTAAATTCACAGGAAGAGTTCATCTGCTTTTGAAATGGGAAATTAGGAGTTTCCAAAATTTAATGATTATGAAATTTGGTAGATGAAATTAACTTTTCAGAATTTAGCTCTGTAGGCTCCTTATCTGTGGACACCACACATCCCCATCCCAGTACATAAAGCTTTAGGTATGCCCCCTAATGTTTTCTATAATTAAAGACTTCTATGTCTGTGTATCCCTGTCCATTATTTGATGATTGGGTATTTTATCTACAAAATAAAAATAATTTCGAAAACATAATTTTGAATCAAGGTTTTGCTTTGTTTTATGTTAGTTTCTTTATCTTTTGTTTTATGGCTTATCCGACATAGATTTCTAGGTTCATGCTCATTTACCTTCATGCATGATCTTGTTTGACTGGACTCCTTGTCTTTTCCCCTTTTAAATCAATAAGTGACCTTTTGCCCAAAGGTCTGTTAAGTTTTGTTACTTTTCTCCCCATGATGTGTGTTTGGGGTATTGCATTTGTTGTATATTCTTTACTCCTTTGTTCTTGTAGGGGATGGGGTTGTCCAAATCAAATCTTGTCTTAGGCTTTCCCATATAGAGATACTTATAATTTTAAAAAAATATGTATGTGTTGCACAGTGTTAATGCATGCATGTGTTTTATTATTTAAACTTTTACTAGTATTATTCATTATTTCCCTTATTTTGGTTTTCTTTTTTCTATGTGTTATTTTAGCTTGATATTCTGAGATGAAGTGATTCTTTGCATGTAAAATTCTAAGTTGGAAACAGATACAATCTAGTACTAAAATACGTTATAATAAAGAATGTGGTAAACATCAGGTCCAACAGGTTCTTCATGGGGAAATACCAATGTCCCAGACCCAGACCCAAATAGACATGTTTACATTTATTGATAATGATTTTAATATTTAACGCACACTAATAGGAAAAATTTAAAGTTACTGGTCAGGTGCACAATGAATTTGACTTTGGACAAGGTCAAGTCCAAAATACAATTATGCATAACATATGCTCACGGAGAAAAAAAAATAGCAAACAATACAAATTGAGTATCCCACAAAAGAAATTCATTATAAAATATGAATGAAATGTACTATAATTACATAGCAGTAGTGGAGAGTGGTACAGCGTGGGATCCATGCTATTAAATAATACATATATATGGGCTATTCTCATGTTTTTCCAGGCAAATCAGACCAGCTTCAGTTTTTGCTAAATTTTCAGGTACCCATTTCAAACCAGTTTTTGTTTAAGGTTCTGGCATTCCTTTTCTATTTGCTGAGACTATACCACAACAGATGAGCCCATCCTGACGTAAATCTTCAAAAAACTGGAGACTTGAAAACAAGTCGCCCCCAACACATATATAAATGGTGGTTATTTTTTATTTTTCTTATAATGTCTTTCACTGCTCTAGTTCATAATACTTCTTCTGTCATTTTTCCTCTCTATAAACCATTAGGTTTACCAACGTATACGTACAATTTGTGGACATGGCTGGTTTTGGGATGGGTTCTTTCCCAGACTGTTATGCCAAATTGTGTGGGTTTCTCCAGCAGGTATTGTTTGAATGATATTCTTTCTTTATACGTAGTCATGCATTTATTAATTGACTGATGTTTTGGAGGGTCATAACCTTCTAGTTATTCTCCAGGACTGTGTGATAGAAACGCTTTATGTGGCAAATTTTGTCATGTCCTGGTTGGCCTCTGGGTGACAGAAAGGCTTTATGTGGCACACTTTGTCATGTCCTGGTTGGCCTCTGGGTGGGTTGACACTTGTGTCATTAGCATGTAAATATCTGCCTACTTTTATCAATGCTTTCTCTGGTCATGATTTCTGTTGTTCCTGGGGTCCAAAAATATATGGATGCAATCCAGGCAATGGAGTTGTTGGGTATCTGCTGCATTCACGGAAAAGAAACTTTAGAAAAAATTATTCTCACTGCTTAGTTGGTCTGAATCAACATCATATTCAAAATCGTCGATCTCTAACAAGGAGACGTCATTACTCCAATCAACTGAATCAGCATCATAATCAAAATCATTGATCTAGAACACGGCGATGTCATCACTCCATTGTGTAGTTGGTCCTATGGCATCCTCGTCGTCTGATTTAAAATCGCTTGCATCTTGTGTTGAAGCCGCAGGGGCTCGTATCGTTGCTTACAATTTACCTATCATACATGTACTATATAATAACTACATTATATAGTACATGTATGACAGGTAAATTGTAAGCTACAATACGAGCCCCTGTGGTTGAAGCTGGACTAACATCAATAACTAATCCACTTTCTAAGAGTGATCCAATGAATTCTTGTCTATCACTAGCATTAAACTCTGCAAATTCGCTCACATCTGAATTGGAATCCATCTTTGTTTATCTTAACTACACACACTTCTTAAAGTGCGGAAAAGCGCTTCCAGTGTGTCTAAATTTAACTTATTACGTTTCAGACTTTTATCAAAAGATTGAGTAAACAACCCTCTCATTAGTTATGATAATGAAAGATGTGTAAACTTTGCACTTGTTAACCTTTCAACGATTAGTTAACATAGCGGTAATGGGGTATGCATCTACGAGGAACTAGGTATTAGTAGTGGATTATACACATGCATACGTCACTGGGAAGTCAACAAGTGTTATGGACACCGCATACAAGCAGCATTGGGGTTGAATAGCTATTTACAGGTCGATAGACAGACGTTGGGGAAATTTTGAACTGATTAGCTAGATAGCAAGCACGTGCAAATATTGTGGTAAACGAGGCATAGAATGGTGTGCATTCCAATTAATCAACCAATCCGAAACGACCTTACCGTGATTGAAATCAGCGAAATTCATACAATAACTGGAGACAACGTCTGTAATGACAACCTTACCCGAATATATTGATGCAATCTTTGACTGCTTGAGCAGGTACTTTTATTTGACACTCTTGCATTGTTGTACACAAAAAAAGGCAAAAGGGGAACGAGCATTTCGATTTATCGGGGGTCATCTCAAGACCCAAAACATCTGAACACTACTACAATAACAATATGCGAGTCTGAAATCAGCTGATCGGAGGACGCGTAGAGGCATAACAGTGTATCATGTGTATTAACATTAAATTAGAGAACATGTATTTCAATATGACAGATGCCTACTAGGCCCGTAATATAAGATGGGTTGTAGCAGGCACATTTCTTAATGAATGTCTTTTTTAAATTAACAATGTGATAACATTTTCTGTGATGTTATGGAACAAAAAGCCCCACTTATTCAGTTCTTTAACCCACTTTTACCTAGTGCTTTTGTTTGTTTGATTATACTAATAGTTCTGATAAGAGAAACTACCCTTTATGCATTTTACCCAGGTTTTCCCAATGAATATGTTTATGTTTAAAATGATTAATGTCATAAAAGTGAAAAGCAATTCCCAACCCCTGTGAAATAAAATTACTATATTGGTTGCATTCGGTGAATATCGATAAATGATACCTTGAATTTAGCACCAGTCTTCATGTAAGGAGCAGATATATAACTTCATAGATTTCTCTTGAATATTCATACCATGCTTTTGAAACTTGGTTACATGAGATGACCCAGGTGTAGGTTAATAGCAATTTGCATGATTATGATGGTCATGATGAGGACAGTTGTTGGCACATATTATTATCATCTTTGGTGAGATGTGCCAGATCTGGACCATAAAGTGTTTGTGGTATTTTCACACATGAATCATTGGAAAATCATGCTTACTGTACACACAAATAAAGGTCAGTCATTTGGGGCACTTTCACTAGCGTAGTGCTCACTCACAGGCACTTGATTCCCGGGTCAACTATTGTGTACACTCACCAATGAACACAAGGTAACCAACTCTCGCCGGTCACAATCTGACCCCTCGATGACTCCGATCTAATTTTCCGATACTATCTGCGCATTTAGATACTCATAATGTACACCACTGTAAAGAAGACACTCCACACCTTTCATCCGTTACCATTTACGTAACCTTACTGATTGTGAAGGGGCAATTTTGCGAAAAGTTTATCCGTTGCGTAGTGTTTTTCACACACAGGTGCCTATTCCATAACTCAATTTCCGGTCTACTTCAGAGTGAATGCGATTTAATCGGAATTGCTTCAGTGATTTCCGGGTTAAGCCGATTGGTTCGTTCAATGAGTGAGTCTTTTCAAACACCGTTTTCAATCGCTACATCTCGGCTTAACCCGGCAGTCGGAAAATTAGATCAGTCATCGAGGGGTCAGATTGTGACCGGCGAGAGTTAGTTACCTTGTGTTAATTGGTGAGTGTACACATTAGTTGACCTTGGAATCAAGTGCCTGTGTGCTCACTGTGCACATGAATAAAGGTCCGTCACTATTTTATTCATCTAGCACTGATTCGACACTAAAATGTTTTATTCACCTTCCGCAAGTTTATTTCCATGACACCCCCAAAACCAAAACTGTGCAACATTTGATGCTCCATTTGAAAAAAAAATGTGTCTTCAATGAAGCGAAAACATAAAATCAACCTGTCTACTCTAAGTATTTATGATATGACACTAAATCATGAACTAAAATTTAAAACATCGTTAAAACTGATTTGCAATTACAAAACTGTCATTTTGTATTTGCAAATAAGCCAGTTTAATTTAATTCAGTCTTGAAATATGCAGAGGTAAATGCCATGGAATGAATTTCTCAATTATGGTACAGTAATGCTCAATTGTGTTTCCTCTTAAACGCCTGTTCCTCAAGTCAGTTATATGAGCAAGACTGAAATTGTTGATGCTGACTCCAGGATTTTATCAGAGACAATTGTTCTTTTGTACATTAAGTTTTGCCATAGTTTACCAAGAATTTATTCCATTTGTCTAGGTAGAACAAGGGCAGTCAAGTGAAGCAACAGAGATAACTCCATCTGGACAGGTCCCTGAGGAATCTGAAGATGACAGACAAGGTAATGATAACTACACAATGCTATTGCAGGCACACATGCAGGACTCAGTGGATTTAGGCTGTAATGAATTGTACAGGTTTGTTTATATTAGGTACATTCCTATGACATACTGTGGGGCCCTGAGTGGCTGAGTGGTCTGAAGCGCTCACCGTTACGGATCTTTGCCATCTCACGTCTGTCTGCATGGTTTCTAGACTCAGGTTGCACCAGGGTAGGTATGTGAGAAAGATTGCCAGTATCTTCTCCTGGATTGGTGGTTCTTTCCGGGGTTTTCCTGGGTTCTTCCGCCACCGTTAATGCTGACCGCCATGTATAGCCTATCTTGTGCTGAAAAATGGCATTAAACCATACTACAGCAACAAAAAAAAATGACATACTGCTGTACAAAAATATTTTTTGTTGCAAATGACTATCGTATGAAATTTAAACTGAGAATAGAGCAATTTGTAAAAATGTTGACATTCATCATTTCAATATTTGGTATTCTAGTTCGTATAAAAAACTGTTCTGAGAGAGAGAGAGAGAGAGAGAGAGAGAGAGAGAGAGAGAGAGAGAGAGAGAAAGAAAGAGAAAGAATTATACGATACCTGGATCCTATAGAGAATGTTTGATAGTGCATTTTTAAATATGAAGAAATGTTACCATCCAGTTTGAGAACTTTGAAAATTCTATAACCTACATGATATTTAGACATTTACTTCATGTTATCAAGTATCCTTCTGTAGGATCCATGGATAGCACATTTCACTCTGTTTGGTTTATATACAACTCTATAAAGTGTATGATAATATTGTTTCTTCATAAAAAGATAATAACCTCTATGTACCTTGATTTCTGTCACAGTGACTGTACTTAGATGGGAATTAATTACTAGGTCTCTATGTATCTTGATTTCTGTCACAGTGACTGTACTTAGATGGGAATTAATTACTAGGTCTCTATGTATCTTGATTTCTGTCACAGTGACTACTTAGATGGGAATTAATTACTAGGTCTCTATGTATCTTGATTTCTGTCACAGTGACTGTACTTAAATGGGAATTAATTACTAGGTCTCTATGTATCTTGATTTCTGTCACAGTGACTGTACTTAGATGGGAATTAATTACTAGGTC
>JAECUM010073552.1:0-12572 GCA_016617855.1 Megalonaias nervosa | reverse complement strand
CGTGACAATTTAGTATCATGTACGTCATAGTGGTGAAGCATCTTATATTTCCTTGTTAATAGAACCATGTATGTACAGCCATACAAAGCTACATACATATTTTGTTTTGACTGCTCCGGTGGCTTAGTGGTTAGAGCACTTTTAAAAACATATATGCCAGGGTAGTTTAGTTTCAAAATTGCTTCTGTCCTTGGTTGTTTATTCATTACAATCGCTTCTATAGGTGGTTGAAATAATTGCATCTGGAGGTCTGTCTAGAAGTGCAAGCTAAACATAATCAAAAACTTCCACTTTCGATATCCCGTCATCAAATTCTTAATTTTTTTTATCTTAAATTTAAGAAGAGTCCGGCCATTCAACCATGTATATTTCATAATTTAAGTTATACACACCGTATTTATTTAACTATAAAATGTTCTTATTGGTCAGCTATAAATAGGTTGGGAAAAGCCTAACACGTGATGCAGAATTTGTAGTTTTCCTAATCATAAAGTGAAAATCTGTCTTTATTTTCGTAACCATAAGGAAAACTATCAGATTTTTAATAAATCTCCTTACAAAATGAAAGTATAAATTCTGCAGCCACATTAATTTTAGTCTCATGAGACTTGGATTGCATAATTCTATCTGATACAATGCTCGCTGCGAAAAGAACCGAATGTAGCCGGATTGTGACAGTAATTGAGGTGAGACATCTTTTCGACCATGTGACAAATCGGTGTTTGGTTGAGGAAAGCACAGCCTTGAGAAATAATTGACCGCTTTAGAGGTAAGTTCTGTTATTTTTTCAGCAAGCTAATCAAAAGGTGGTAATAGACTAGTGAAAATACGTTTATTCAATCATTACGAACGTTGTTGTAATAGACACTCATTTCTATAGGTCAAAAACCATTATAACAACACGTACTTCTCTTTATCCAGTTAACTCAAGATGACCAATACATACAGAATCGGCGAGGGGGAAGATTTCTCATTAGTTAACCTTGTGTTAATTGGTTGAAGGTTTGTTTACCAGTTTTCATTTTTATTTTTCATTTTTCTTTTTACCGGCAGAAATGAATAATGTGTGTAATGGAGTTTCCATTGGAGATTTTAATTCCAACATGCAATCATTCCAAGTCCAGCTCCAGTAGGTAATTCCGATCTTTTGGAATACAGCTTCACAAAATTTGACTATTACATGATTATCAGAGGAAAAATCGGATTGATGATGCTTTAAAGTTGGAATGGAAGCACTGCAGAGCATTATAACATTGGCATTACCATTGTATGATTGTATGTAGTATCTTATGTGACACTCTAACTGGACTAGTTGGATTCAGTTGCATTAAGTTTGTTTAATTACTGTGACAGTTTAAAAGAAATATTGGAACTATTGTAATAAGTGGCAATATATGGAAAGGAAGTTAAAGTTGTAGAACAAAAAAAAATTATCTTGAAACCAATGAGTTGGTGAATAATAGATCATTGTTCAGCCAATCTTCCAGTTATTTCTACATAGAAATGATACTATGCATACCTAATTAAAATGTAACTTTGTTTGGTCTAAGTCAAAATGTGTTGGTTTTTTTTCATTGATGCTTCAGATTCTTAATAGGTAACAGTTCTTATTTCATTGGTGGTGGTCATAACCATGCAAGTATTTAGTAACAGCATGGTTAGTTAGGCTTGTTAACAATTAGATGATTATTACAACTTTCTGCCTAGTATCCTGCCATCTCATTTTCTCCACAAAATTTAAGTACAATGATATCATAGTAGCAGGTTGAATTAAACATTGTTGACTTTATGTTTAGATTTTGTCTATGTGCAGGTCAAGTTGCCAAACTTTTGGACAGTTCATCATCTCCAAAATATACATAGCATATAACATAATTGCTGCTTTACATTCCATGCCTATTATTTGTTCATTTGAATAATTTACATCATGAATGCACTCGGGGTCTTTCTGATTTCACATGTATTGGTTTCAGCTTGAATCTTGTGTTGGCTTTGGATTAAACTTTGTTTTGTTTGGAACTGTCCATTTTGTATGTTAATGGGGGGGGGTTGAAAGTAATGAATGGGGACGATATACAGACAGTGGGAGTTCCATATTAAAAAGTGTCGCAGCCCTATACAGACTAAATTTATATGGACAATGGGACTGCCATGTTAAAAAGTGCCGCAGCCCTATATGGACAAGAACGGGAGTGGGACTATATACGGACAGGGGAAATTTAACATAGGGAATGTATAGCAACAATGGATTGGGCCTGTCTACTGACAATAGGAAGTGGAGAGGGCTGACGTCATGGTACTGGACACTGGCAAACAATGGCAACAGTGTTGCATGGGGCTGACCTCAGTCTGGTGGAATAGTGTTGCAAGGGGCTGACCTGAATATGCATTACTCAAGGGACAAATAGAGACATAGACATAGAGAAGTTGTTAAAGACAGGGTTAGAGACATAGACATAGACATACATAGATTTATGAACATAAATCTATCAAACAAACAACTATACAATCGACTAAAAAAAATTTAGGCAAGAGAGAATAGGCATCTTTTTGAGACAGTTAAGGGGCCCTGAAAAGGGCCTTTGGGTTTCTTCTTCTAATTTCTCTCTTCTCTTCTCCTCCACCAACTTCTCATCTTCTCCATTACATTTGTCTTCTTCTTTCTTCCATTTTTCTGCTTCTTCTCCTCCTCCTCTTTCTTCTTCTTTTCATTTTCTTCTTCTTTCATGAGCTTATCATTGTAGATTCTAATTTGTTCCTTTTCATCCTGGTCTTCCTTTTCTTTTTCCTGTTTTGTAAGGTCTCTTAATATTTCCTTCCCTCTCCTTAAATTATTGATTTCCATTTTCAATTTGTGGGGGCTATAGGAACCATGCTCCAATCTTACAAGCATTTCTTCAACTATCCCTAAGGTATCCACAAGCTCTTGTGACTTCTGCCTTTTGTTGACGTAGTTCGATGCCATCATTTTGAAAATTCAAAGATGAAGTGCTCGATTGATGAACACTACACTTTATATACCTCAAACATGGACGTGAAGGAAAACATCCCCTCTCACCAACTACACATACCACATACCAAACAATCCACAGAGATAAGAGTGCTAACCTAAAATATATTTTTTACAAACCAACACACTGATACCAACAAAATCCTAATTACTCCATACCAACGGATAGTGGAGAAGGCAGCTTTTTATTTACAAAACACACCGTTACCTACAATCACATCAGCAAAGGAGGTAGTGTTTATAATCACACTACTCCACATTCACACATAACAAACACTCATGAGTGTAGGGACAAGGGTTTTGTTAAGGGAAACACACACACACACACACACACACACACACACACAAAATCAATCACACCAGCAGAGGAGTCCGTGTTTATTGTTACATTATTCCACTTTCACACAAAACAAACACTCATAAGTGTAGGGACATGTTTTTTTTTGTTAAGGGAAAGACAAATACACTCACACGGACACACTACCAACGAACACTAATATTATTGGCAACTTGATTCGTCTCTCTTTACTAGAGATCTGGTTAGCCCTGAGAAGGGCTATTTTTTTGAACTCCAAATGCACCTTTTAATGATGATATCTCCTAGGTCTATCCCCACATCACCTTCTCCAATCCTGCTTCCACCTGACTGTTGTTGTTTTGAGCGTAGATGGTTGATGAGTGGCCTCATCATCTCAATTCTCACTTTGAGGGACCCTGAAGGCTCTTTCCCTCATGACTCTGCGGTGTTCCTGCGGATGTTGTCGTTGGTGCTGAGGCTCCCAATCTTGTCGCTATCTCTCCAATTCCTCCTCCCAGTTCTCAATGTGGGGAACATCGAGTCTCAGTGGTGGTGGTAGTGGTTGTGGTTGTGGTGCTTGACACTGTGGAGGTGTCCTCACCATTGGCTTGACTTCACCTATTTGCCTCATGATGAGGTGAGGCAAAATTGTTTTTTTCTCCTCTTCTCTCTTCTTTTTCTCCTCCTCTTTAATCATTTCATCTTCCTGGATTGTTTCCATAGCCAGCTCAACCAGTAGGCACCGGGCATACTTCAGGTGCGTCTGGAGTTCCAACAGTTTGGAAATTATACTTATTTTCTTGTACCTGACAGGTCAACGATGTGTAGCCAAACTGGCAAACGCTCCACTTTATATCCCTGAAGCATGGACGTGAAGGAAAACACCCCCTTACACAAAAAACTAACAATACCCACACCACAACCACAGCATGGAACATGTGGACCTAAAAGAAACTCTCACTTTCACTTTTTACCTACAAACACACTTTATTACCATCAATACATACAACCCTAAAACACACACACACACACACACACACACACTATCTTAAAAGCCAGGGAAATGAAGTGTTTATAGGCACACTTCTATCTCTGAACATAAAAATCACACTTACATACCAACACACAAAAACACATAGTTTGGCAATAGTATAGTATGTCTTTTCTAGGTTTTTGAGGTAGCCCTGAAAAGGGCTGTTTTGTTGGTCAAGAGTTTGGCAATATCTCTTAACGTCTGGGATTTCGTCCCCATCTGGCTGCAGGCTTTCTGATGGGATACGGTCTGCTTCTTCTGAAGGAGAACTTCTTAGTGTCCACTCTACAGTTGACAAAACCTCTTTCTGGCTCCTGCTGTTGTTGTTGCTGCTGCTGCTGTTGCTGCTTCTGAAGTCTGTACTTCTTGGTCCACTCATCTTGCTCCTTTTTTATTTCTTCTCTGAAGGCCTCTTCTATTAGGTGTTGTGCCACTTTCAACATCCTGACATTTTCACTCTCTTCATGCTTTGGCATCAGATTTTGCCTGACACGATGTAAATGGATGTGGGCTTCATTTAGTTTAGCTAATTTGGAAGACATCTTCATGAGTTGACGAGTCAACAATGGATGGCCAGACTAGAGACTGCACTGCTTTATATGTCTCAAGCGTGGACGTGATAGAAAACATCCCTGCGGTATTTTGGTAGGAATGCTATAGCTCATCTACTGTAGAGGGATAGAGAGAAGTCAAAGAGCACATATCTCGAAAAGAATTTTTTAAAACAAACCACAAGCACCCTTTCTTCAAAATATAATATTTTTATTCAACCACCAAGCAACTAACAAATAATATAACATCAACACATTTTTTTCAAACAACAAGTTTTTGACAAGGTTGACAACATTGTGAAGTCAAGTTAGATTTCCAATGATAGAGGTCATTTGGCCATTGATGTACACTACGTTTTCTAGCTAAAGACAAGAGATATCCATACTGGTCAGAAAACCATCTGTCTGCTTTATGATTGTTTCTAGAAGAGTCATGATCGAAATAAGTCACTAATTGTTTTAACGGATATCCAAGACTGCATTGATGAAGAAAATACATACAGTGTTGTCCACACACCATGGAATCTGTGCCTTGTAATTTCACATTATTGAATCATGTCGTCTTGGCATTTCTTCTCATAAATTCGATGATGTCATCTTCCAAAGGCAGTAATCCATACAGATCAAAATACTCCACACAGGTATCATGGGGAAAGTAGATGGCTACCCAGTGGGTTCCTGGGAGATGACTGTCGTCCGTGTTTATGACATAAGCTTGAATGTCTTAAGGTTTTGATGAGGAAGTTCATCTTTAATGCACACAACAGGATTCCAAGAAGCAGTGTACAAACTGTTTTTGAAAAGGTGATAAAGGTCCCAGATATCCATTTTGTTATGTTTTTTCTTGTTTCACAGGTAGTGATAAGTCATCAAGTCAACCCCGACTTGAAAATCTCTGTCAAGTAAACATCTTGTCTCTGTACTCTGTTCCAAGAGAGATTCAATGCGATGGATCTCAAGAACAGTCAGTGGAGGGGAGGAATGATCACGCAAGTCTTTATACCACTGATGCAACACTGCTTCCGATGAGTTGAGACCCCAAGCGTCATCCAGATACTCGTCCAATTTTTCTTCTTGACTTATCACCAGACATTGATCGTGTTGAATTTGACTGGGATGATTGGTTTGACATCCATAGCAATGTTTCTTGGTTAACACTGTAATTGTTGCTGCTAGGTGTTTGGCAAAACAGGAGATTAAATGTTGTTCTTGTTCTGGCCATCTGGACATTACCATCACCTCTTTGTCTTTGTCTTTTGGTTCTGCTTCCAAGATATCCTTCCATTCCATTTCCAAAGAGTATCTACCCTTCAAAGAGGGGTAAGTGTCTTCCATAACTTCTAATAGTCTAGAATGACTTCTCTCAAACTGTTAACTTCTAGGATGTGGTCGAATTCGGCATACAAGATGACGTTCACCATGTTGGGTAGAGCTTCTGCAAACTGAAGTTCCACATGCAGTTGACCAGATTTTATAGGGTGGAAATGTCCCTTGTCGCTGTCTTGGTCTGGAGTGAAATCAAACGCCCACAAAGCATTGCCTCCTGCATAATCATCGTACTAAATGTTATGGCTGGTGTTTGTCCCTAATTGTCCCATTGCTTCATACAGGGACAAGTACGATCGCAAGTACTTCTTCTCAGTAAACTTAGGTTCGAAGGGTCTGGTACACAAGGTTTTGCCATCATGACTGACTTCGATCTTGGACACTCTCTTGTGCCTAAACTCAAAAGGATTGGCAGTGACGGCTCCATTGAGGTCTTCGTTGCTGATGATACCAATGATTAACTGTTTGGGTAACTGTTTTTGGAACAGATGATCTTCGATCTTGGATTGGAGTCCAGCAGCAATGGTGAAGGTTTTCACTTCCATGCGTCAGATCGGATACCTGGCTGTCGTTCTGTTCAAAGTGTGACAGATGTCATTTCCCACTTTAGGTAATACTTCCACATGTCACACGTAGAGTCTGGCTTCTTGGATGATGGTTTTCTACTCGTTGGATTGGGCCATCAAGTGGAAAACGGTACTGCTGCGATTCAGTCTCAGGCAGATATCCACCCCATTCAGCAAACACTTTTCTTGAAACCACAAGTCCAAATGCAAACGATCCATCAGTTGTAAACTACGTCCTTGCAGGATTTTCTTTCGATGGTCGTTAAAGCCCACATTATGAGGATCGTCAGCTGCTGTTAGGACTGTGTCGTTAAATTTGTCCTCGCCTGCTGTGTCAGGTTTCCATACTATGCAAGCATCCAGATGAGTGTTCTTGGCATCTTTTCCGTATGTCAAGAGATTTTCGGGGTATTCTTGGTAAGGGTAAGTGTCCATGCTGCTGCTGACTAGTTTGTTATTCAAGTACAAATTCACTTTGCTGAACAAGGAATGCATGAAATTGTTGACGGGAGCTACTCTAGCTTTGGCTCCTGGAGCAGTGTCGTTCCCATTTTGATCACTTTGACTTTCAGCTACAAGTAACTGCTATTCAGATCGATGAAATCTTTGGGCTGTTCTTTGATTTCAAATTCAATAGGGGCTGAGGTTGTCACAGAGGAGATGGGATGAAATTCTACCCATTGGGATTCTTGCATCGTCATTGTAGTGGGAGGCATGGAAAACAGATCCATTACCGACTTGGAACAATCGCATCATTTTTTTTCTCTGTTATTTAATAATGAAAAATGTCTAATTCTTGGACGGTTCTTCTTTTCTTGGTCTTTCTAGCTCAGTGTGTGAAGTCCTCTGGAGGGGGTGTCTTCGTCGTCTCTTTCTATCTTGTCCTTGCCGTGGTGTCATGGAAGCAGGAATGCCTGACTGGGCAGCATCCAGTGCATTTATAGAAGTTTCTCTTCAACCCAGAATGTCTTTTCCAGTTTGAAGCAAGACATTTTTTCCTGCTCTCTAGAAGGCTTCTTTGGGATTTTGTTTGTTGATGGTGACATTTTGGAGAAATTCTTTGCCTTGCATCAAAGCGGCATCTTTCATGGTGTGCAATCCTCGTGTTACCATTGGTTTCAAAACCGGGACCACCGAACGAAATGCCAATTTCAGCATATCTCCTTAACCGTGTCCTCGCCGTCAAGCTACTCCTTGGTACACAGGAAAGATGACTTACAAGTTGTTAGAGAATTGTTTTAGAAAATGGAATTTCACTGTGACTTTCCCTTTGGAGAATGGAATATTTTGTCCCAGATCTCCTTTTATACCAATGTTGACACTGTCGACATATGACTTACTGAAGGGCAGATAGTGAGAATGTACAAATTTGTGGTGAACATGATAGGTGTTTCCACCTTCCTCATTATTGGTCGTGGAAGAATCTGCTTTGAAAGGAATGACTCACAGTAACGGTGCAGATGTGTGTCCCACCACGTACTCCATCACATCAGAGTACACAAAGATCAAATTTAATCCTTGCTTCAGTTCTAAAGGGTAACGAAAAAACTTCACAAAATTTAAGTTGTTGGTGATGGGTGGTATGAGTGGACTCTTGGTCATCTTGAGGTCTCTACCCAAAATATCAAACAATTCAGGACAAAATGTAATGGGCAATGTTTTGGCATCTGAAAATTTCATGAGCAGGCGACGAGCTACTTTATGGTACTCGATTGTGACACTTCATTTGGTTTTGTCCAAGGCTTTGCCAAACAGCACATTGAATTTGGAAGGAACCATGTTCACCAGATGTTGACTGCTAAAACAATAACCTGCAGGAATTTTCATGAGATTTACCATGGAGTATCGGGGGAAACTGGTAGTTTCTTAGAGTAATCTACAGTTTCGTTTTCAGTCAGGTATTGTTGCACTTGGTCATTCAGAAGTTTGATCTCAGAAATGTTTTGATTTTTAGTGATGGTTTTGATTTGTGTAGGGTGAATCATTTCGACCAAAGCCGCTTCCCAATGGGCTTTGTGATCCAATTGGATGGCCTGGGGTAATTTGGCCATGAAACGGCACAAAGTATTGTGGGGAAACACATCCATGGAACTGTCACTGGGTAAAGTTAAGTAAAATTGGTTATAATTCCAGAGTTCTGCTGTCCGAGGGGAGACTCTAAGTCAGAGGAGTGTCCAAAAGAGGGCTGTTGTTGTTGTTTTGGTGGTGACTGTTGGGAGTGTGACTGACGTTGGTCACAAGACTTCCATTGTTATCATTAGAGTATTTCAGAGAAGGATTGGGGAGAAGGAAACCTATGCAACTGCTCAGTAAAATGGTCCACAATTGTTTGTCTCCTTGTTGCAACTCAAATTAGCAATGGCAGCACCAATGACACAATACACCACAAAGATTTGGCAGGAAAAGACAATTTGCGTTTTAGGCACATGTTCTCCACACCACACCCACAAGGGTTGTTTTTGTAGATCTTTCAGAGAACTCGGAGAAGGAGTGGTCACTGTTGTGGTTGAGGCTGTGTTGAAGGGCATGATGGTCACTTCTTTTTATAGTCAATGACTTGCGAAGCGTCGATCCAGGAATCAAAACTAGGGTGATATCCTTTCCAATGTACTTTGACACATCGTTTTCCCACTTTATAGGTTCTTTGGTTGAGAATGCTTTCGATGTCGTACACCTCGTCTGCTTTTTTGGTCACACGTTGTAACTCTGGCAGATAGAATGTTCCTTTGAACACTTCCCTGTTCATGTCTTCCAATTTATAGATGGCAGGATGACGGCCTCGCACTCGTCCAATGACACTAAACAATTCGGTGGTCCATTTGGGTAAGTAACCTTTGTCGAAAGTGCGTTTGGTTTTGCCAGTGCACACCCAATCTCCTGTTGTCAACACTCCGCCTTTCTTGGGGACAGTTGTAGTCGGGGACATTCCAAACAGGCACTCAAAGACGGTCACTTCGTTGTTGGGAGTCACTTCTTCGGGGGCGCATCAGATGCTCCGATGGTAAGATTGGTTGTACACTTTGACCATGTGCGGCAAGACATCAATGTACTTGAGAGTGTGTTGATGCGTAAAATATTTCCACGTGTGTTCTTTCAAGGTACGTTGAAAACATTCCACGATGCTGGCTTTGGTTTTGGGATTCTCTGTGGTGAAAAAATGAATGCCTCATTTCTTTAATTCTTTTGGAAAGCTTGGTTTAGAAATTCGGTGCCTTTGTCGGTATGCCATCGAAGAGGGTGAAGACCACTTTGTTTCAACACCAGTTTTACTGCTCGTACTAACTCAGTGTTCAATTTGGAAGTCAATAGCATGACCCAATCAAATTTGGAAAAGACGTTGATGACACAAAACAAATATTTGTAGCCACGATTGTAGGTGGCCAAATGAGAGACATCGGCTAAATCTGCTTGCCATTGATGATCGATACCCTCCACTCATGTGCGATTTGTGGAAAATTTTGTTGAATGGGCTTGTGTAAGGTGTTTGTGGCTTGTTCTTGTAACCATTGTTGCACTTGAGGTAAATGGACACTTTTCAGTCGGGTTTTGGCAGCATGATACAATTTCTGAACTCCTCTGTATCCCGCAGGATGAGATGGATTGTAGTAAATGCTGGCTAACAAATTCTCCATCAGAACTCTCTCTTCAGTAAGTCACCCACTGTTCACTGATGCTACTCTGGCTGGGGTGAGGTGGTGGTTTGGAAATGGCTTTATGTGTCTGATGTGCCATGGGAGTAGAAGTCGAGGGTAGCAGTGGTGGTAATGGGATGGCTGTTGTCTTGCTTTCTTTTTTCACTTCTGGTTTCCCTTCTTTCCTTTTCACTTCTGTCGAAGGAGGAGTGGAGATATCTTTTTAACCCAAGGTTTGAGTTCTTGTTGAGGTGTGGGGGAAGGGGTCAACAAGGATACTACAATCTTGCTAGGGATGGGAGGCGCTGACGGTGTTTGAAAGACTTTCATGCCTCTTTTTCCTGTAGCCTCCATGGGGTTGCGTCTGTCTTGGTCACTGGGGGTAGTGGCAGTGATGGACTTTTTATCAGAGCCTTGAAATCTTTCAGAGTTAGTGGAGCTGTTTCATCTAAAGCTTTCTGGTGAAAGAGGTGAAGTTGTAACACTTGTCCATGATCCATGAACGATTGTAATTCGTGTTGTAACTGGGACATCTTGGTCAGATGAGGATTGGGAGGTAAATGCGGGGTGCATTGTTCTTGCCAACGACGGAATTCCATCTGTCATTTGTAAGTGACTAAAGTCAGCTTTCGTCCTTCAGATTCCAAAGGTCATGTCTGAGATCTTTTCACCCCAGAGGTCCCTTTTATCTTCTTGGTTCTTTTTATCTTGGACCCATGGGTAAAACACCTCCCAGGAGTCCTCCCAGCATGGCTCCCACTATTCCTTTGACAAGAGGTCCCATCAGGGGTAAAATCCTCAGCATTGCACCAACATCTTTTTCTTTTGATGGATAGGTATTTTCTTTTGAACCATTTGGCGAAGAAGTTGTCGATGCTTGGCAAAGCGTTCTTTCTGGTGTTTAGACAAAGGTATCGTTCCTTTCAAGACATTCAGACAACAGTCACACATGGTATCAATGATGTCTTTGGAGGCTTTTTGAATGAGTTGTTTTTGCATGTGTGGAGGGACTTTGTACCGGAAGGACACATCCCAATGTTTGGCTAAATGAGGAGGCAGTCCTTTCCTTTTCTTTCCTTTTTTGGCAAGAGAGTGGTGGTGGTGTGCACTTCTTTTAGGTGACATCTTTTTTCGTTCCGGAGCAAAAATATACTGAAGTTCATTGCTTGACACACGTCCTTTTATCTTATTTTTTGACTGGTGGTAATAGACCAGGAATACTTCTGAGCAGCAGTGGTAACAAAACAGGCATAACAAATCCTCTTTGCAGCAACCTTTTTTCTTTGGACGATTGGGTCTTTTCTTGGGTAGACATCAATGCTTGGCTAAGCATTTTTTTGGATGCAGGGTCAAACATTGAGACTGCCTTTTTCCTTTTTCCTTTTTTGGACAGGAGATTGACGATGGTAGTGGTGTGCACTTCTGGTGGTGACATCTTTCTGCATTCAGGAGCACAAAAACACTGATACCCATTGTTAGCCCTAGGTCTTTTTTGTAGTGGTGGAATGCATCGCCACTGAGTTTCGGTCAGTCATATCATCTTCATGGCAGGCATCACTTGACATTGAGGGGTTCGCAATGGACTAAATCGGGACAGTTCTTGCTTGGATAAATCCAGTAAACTCTGTAACATGCCCGATCTCTCTTGGACTTTGATTTTGGGGGAGGGTACTTTGTTTGCAGCTGCTGCAGTGGCTGAAGAGGAGGAGGAGGGTGTCACTGCTGGAGGAGAAGTTCCCTGAGACATGGGTTTCCATTTTTTCATCAAATTAGGAAAGACGTGTGTCAGATTGGGTTTGGCTGGCATCACAAGCAACGGAGAAGTGGAAGAACCTGAGGCTACTGGAGATGTGGTCACCATTACTGCAGGTCGTGGTTTAGGGATGTAAGGTTGCATCCTGGCCGAAGTGCCTCTCCTCTGGGTAGAAGCTGATTTCTGGGTTCTTTTCTTGGGACTTTTCTTTTTCTGGGGCTGTGACCTTGTCTTTACACCACTGCTATTTGTCTTCTGGGTACGTTTGGGACAGGGAGTGGCTTTTATCTTGGGAATGGCTTCTGGGGCATTGGGATCCCATTTTAAGAGGGAGCGAATGATGACACCTAGAGAACTGCTACCTCTACTTTTCAAAATAATTTGGTTTTTGGTTTGAGTGTCG
>JAECUM010073550.1:0-15413 GCA_016617855.1 Megalonaias nervosa | reverse complement strand
TATATATATATATATATATATATATAATGATTCAAACAAACAACCGATGCCGATGGCTTATGATAGGATTTTCTCTTCCTTGCAATAAATCATGCGTAAATGAATTTTGTGGTCAACACATGCAAAGCTTTCGCAAAGTTAGTTTAGGACCGAAACCGTGTTTACGATATTGAGTTGGGGTCAGAGGAGAAACACGGTTGTGTTTGCAATGCGGTGGTAAAAGATACAGAGAGCTAAAACGATATTATCATAAGAAGTCGTCAGGTGAATCTCCCATAAAAACCGCTGAAGACTATCTGGCCAGATTTCAAAATAATCATTTAGACAAATAGTATTACTATATAAAATGGAGCAAAATGAATTTGTTAAGCATCCAATATTTAAAAATTATGAAGCGTCTCTTGATGGTGTGATCAGAAATTGCAAATTAAAAATATCAGTCGGTAATGTTGATAATACTGTGTATTTCAGATTTACTGCTGGAAAAAAAAAAGATATTATCTCATAGGTTCATATTCGAAAGTTTTCATGGGGTCATCGAAGATGGACTTGTAAATGATCACATTAATTCAAACCCAAAGGACAATAATCTATGTAACCTCCGGGTTGTTACGCGAAGCCAAAATTGTATTTTTGGAAGAGTTGCTTCTAATGATAAGTCTCCAAGATCAGTTGTATCCATAAATACAGATGATGGTGAAGAGAGAATATTTAGTTCTATAAATGCGGCTGGTAAATATTTTGGTATCATCCCGCGTTCGGTACAATACGTGGCAGATAAGATATATATATATAAATCAGCATTTTCGAAAAAATTCGAACAAAAGGTCACATTCCGGTATGTACAATGAAGCGAGATAAATCCGTCATCGCTGATAGAGCAATCAAGTAGTTGTCTCCCTTTTTTTTTGTTATTGCGTATACTTGACCACACATTTATATTCAGTGATGCAGAATCGACATAAAAAAGTTCCTGAATTTGATAACGGATCACCACATTTTGATAATAATATATAATGAATGTGGTTATCCTTTATTAACGATAACGGTCTCAGATTCGCTAAATAACGGTTCTATGAAAACCACCGCCGGAATAATTTTTAAACGTCTCCACCCCGTGATGAGATATCATACGCAATGAAGCGAGATAACTCCGTCATCACTGATAGAGTAATCAAGCATTTATCTTTGGTACTACAGTCTAATCGTAATGCTTGAATATCTCTCCAGTCTAGGTATCGCAAATATGTGGAAGTATTAATTGCAGAGAATATATATCATACTTTCCTCAAAAAGACATAGAAACCTCAGCCGTGATATTATATCATAGGACAGATAAATCTATCATAGGCCGATATTGTACATAACTGCTTCACATATCGATCGCAGCAGACTACATGCATCATTGTAGTAGGCGGAATATACCAGAATAATATCGATCCATGCATTCGTTGCCAGATAGTTCTACCTCGACTGTGTCAAGAGTTTTGAAAATATAATATTTTAACAAGGCAGAAACGGCAGAAATATGTAAAATTACAGATTTTGTGATTAATTTTTGCATTTTATTCAGAATCTGATAAAACATTGATCACAGAATCTGCAGTGACAGAGTCAATGCTTATATATTTATTTTTTAAACGTATATTTGTAAGTGGAACATGGTGCATTGCTAGCGCGTCTGACTCTCGTACTCGAGGTCTTGAGTTCGGTTACCCATGATTGACACATGTCGGTGGTTTGTGGTCCTGGGATGCCACTTATTTTAATAATTGGGGCGCAAGCATAAGCCTCATGTAACCCTCGCCAACGTCAAACAACGTAGCGAGTGCAGTTTTGCACTTTCCCCGGGGTTTGATTTGGGGGGGGGGGGTTACTATATGCGCTTGCGCCCCTAAAATAAACAGCAGGGTGATGTGAACTCGTAACCACTGATAGATACCCACATAGGGGCATTCAGAAAGAATGTCCGCCGGACCAAAGAGTTTCAATAAGGTGCCTGTGGACCATAAGACAGGTCTTAACCGATGAAAGAGTGCCCTGTGGGCTTAAGGCCTCAATAAGGGACTCTTTGGATCTTATTAGTAAAGGCTTTACTGGCAAAAGGGGCCACAGTGGAATGGTAGACTGAACATCATAGCTGCTATTTATTTTTATTCAAAAATATATTTTTACTTTATTTTTATTCAGAATATATTCTTACTTTTATTTTTATTTTTATTCAAAATATATATTTATATTATCTGATTCAGAATATATTTTATGATTCAGAAATATTTTTATTATAGATCTGATTCAAAATAAATTTTTACTTTTATCTGATTCAGAATATTTTATCTGATTCAGAAATACTTTCTCTGATTCAGAAATACTTTTATGATAATAAAATTTAATTTTTTTGTGAAATTCAGTCACATTTTCTAAATTTGATGGGTAAGTTACCCAACAATATTGTGACTTTGATCAGATTTTCTAGCGTTGACGGGTAATATACCCATCAAAATCGTTGAATTCAGTCAGATTTTCTAAAATATTTTATTTTTTATAAATATTTATTCAGAAATATTTATTAAACAAATAATTTATAATATAAAAAATAATGAACCACGAAAACATCACATCAATTATTACTGCTATTAAGCAATTACAACACAGCAGTATAAAAATATCTGATGAGCTTGGTCCTGAAAAAATAATGAGTGATTTTGAATCATTACAATTTCGGAAGTCAGAAAATAGGTATACGTTACCCTTCGATTATAGATTCATAAAGCTAATCCAGCAGGCGATGTTACGATCGCTGGCATCAATCACGGATACGCAAGTGAAATTATTTGTTCCTCTTTCACGGGCCATCGAAAAGGTTAGGTCAGAATTATCTCACGAATAAGAAACGAAAAGAATTGTACACGCTCGTATAAAACAGCTGAGAGATATTGTGTCGATGACGGAAGAGTTACTGGCTAAAGATAAAGACGAGTGTGAAAGTGACTATAGTGACGACGAAACTAATAGTGTTGGACCAGAATAATTCATTTCTGATCCTGGTAAAATCACGGGGGTAAAAAAAAATATTTTATCCTTGACATTTTTTGTTTGCTTGGTGTTTTCCGTAACTACGATGATGTTGATGACGAAGTCATTACGAACGCACATACAGATTTATATTTAACGACTCTGATCTAAGATCGAGGAAGTAGCCAGACTGGTCAGTAAGTTTAAAATGTATCCGTGATAAGAGTGGATTATGACATTTTAGATAAACAACATTGAGTGGTTCTAATACAATCAAATAACCTGGGGGGACTTGAGGTGTAAATGAATACAGAATGTATCCTTGCTGGGCCTTATTGGATTTTTTAACGTCAACTTGATAACTGCCGTCGATAACATCACATGCTAGATTGGCAGCGATCGTTGATGTGATATTAACGATGCCCGGTGTGACATGACGGCCGCCCCCGTACGGATCGTTGTTGTATCGGAGAATACTTGCCGGTGGGGCTACTTTTCTCCATGATTCTAGGATTTTTGGAAAATTTCCCTTGACAAGATCAATAACTGATTGTCTCAAGTCACCGATTTTAAGTTTAGTATATGCTCCTTCGTAAACCTCAATTATAAATTTAATATTTTCTGGGTCTTTCTTATATTTATACGCATTTTTGACTAAAACATGTTTAATATATTCGAAATCAAATAATATTGAATTCAGATGCTGAATTGCTTCTATGATATTTTTTTTCACATCATCGCTGTAATAATATATCAGATCAACGATTAAATTTTTGACATTGGTAAACATCCGGTTAAATTCATCTACTATGAATGGGTTCGTAACGGTGATAATTTTCATATCCCATATCAAACGTCCATTTACACTCAGATCAGGAATTTTTTCTTGCCCATCAGTAAAAAATGTATCAATGACCCACGGATATTAATCATTTTGGTAATCTGGAATTTTGATGAATTTTCGATCATTTGTCAGATATTCATCTCGGCGTGGTTCTGGTGGACCTTCATAAACCGGCGCGACCTCGGGCCATCCCAACACAGTTCTAATCGAACTTTGATATATGTCCACAGCATAATCCGGTGATAATATTTCAACAGCCGATGACAGCGTTGGTTCGTGAACAGTAATATCAATCTTTGATTCTTTTCCTGTGATGGATTTAATTCTGCGCTGGAATTCTTCATTGATCTGTTCTATTTGATAACTGCCCGTTGGAATACTAACTACTTGCCAATCAGGAGTTCCATCGGGTTTATTTTTATTTACAAATATTAATGAATTTTTCGGCGGAAGACCACCAAACGATTTTGACCTAATATTGGGCCAACTATAATAAACCCGTAAAACGCTATCTCGGAAGCCGGAATTGCGGTCGGAAAATTAATACTGAATTCAGGATTAGTTGAACTCGCTGATATCATTGTGGTTCTTACTGGAGCAATATTTGCGACGACCTGTTGTAGTAATTGTTGAGATCGCTGATCGAACGTTGACATTATTATACTATTATTGTTTTAAATCCTGTTCAGGAATTTTTTCATCAAATACTTCATTGTAGATCTTTATTGTATTACTGAATTCTTCGTCAGATATTATTCCATCATTAAGCGACGAAGAAATCATCAATGATAATTTAGAGTATACGGTCGTTGCAGTATGTAATTTCATCGTGTACTCGTTCAATTTTTCATTCGTGCACGTATTTATCTTTTTCGCGATAATATTAAATATTCCAGCGATCGTGGTTGACGATGAAACAATGATTGTTACAACGATCGGCGCTGTCATCGTCAACAATCGCGGAAACCGAATAAATCATGATATCAACGACAACCGCACGTCTACGATATTTCTTTATTTTTGCTGTATAATTATCGATGATGGTTTTTAATTTATTCTGCCATGTTGCTACTTTATCATCCACATATTTTTTTGTTGCGGCATCTTCATCACCTGTTGGTTCTCTTAAAGCAACGATTTTATTTCCATCCAGGTCAAATGCACCCGTCATTGTATCACCGGCGGATTTTAAACGATCAGGGACCCTTTTTTTAATATCATCTCTGATAGTTGCGATTGATACATTTGAGTCTCTGATTCTACCACCGTGAGCAAATACTGGAATATTGTCCGTGGTAGCACCAAAAACTCTTGATATTACTCGTCTTTAAAAGACCCAATTTATCCTGAAAAATAACAACTTCATCTCGGTCAACTCCAGATAAATTCATAATGTCAGCAAGATCGTCTTTGGTGGCGTATTTTGATCAATCGATATCTTCTTTCTTCTTGCTGGTGAGAGCACTAGTAGAAGATATTCCATAAATATCAACCATTATATGATTAGCGATTATTTAAAACAGAAATCGTATACTAGTGTATAGCCTTATGAGGTGGTTTCCTTGATCTTGATACAGCATCAAGTACTGCTAGTGCTTCATGGCCACATATTGGTGGATCCGTTAATGTTTGTGTTGGTAGCGTTGAATACCAGATTGGAATATTTTGAAGTCTGTCGACGTATTTTAAAAATTCTTTTGGTGGCGCCATCCTCATACGAATCAAAATAAACAATGCCACGTGGATCAATCGCGTACGCAACCCAGTGAGTGCCACTACCAGAGCTTTTATCGAGATTAATGATGCCTGTTTTAATCAGATTTGGATTTTTTGGTAATTGATCACGCATAAAAACACCTCTGAAATTCTTTATATTTAATCGCGCAGCAGCATCGAGTAAATCAAAGTTAGACATCGGGAAAATCAGCGAGTCCCTGGAATTTTTAATCCTTTCCCGTATCGAGATCCTGGAAGTCTCAGACCGTGACCTCTTCGTTTCCTTTTCTAAAATCCTTTTCCTGTTGCTTTCTTCAGAGCTATTGCAGCAGTTGTCCCAACTGCACCTAGCGCAGCAGCTTTTGCAATAGATGGAGCGGCTGCGGATATTAATGCTGGAATAGCTGCGAGAAGCGGAAATATTCCTCCGGTTTTAATAATAACATTGATTGCACCCACGGAAAGATTTAATCGTATTCCTTTATTGGCGTGTTTAGCTTCGTTGAATCTCTTGAATTGACGATCGGTCAACGATAATTTATTTGCACCACTCATTTGTTCTTGTTTAATGATATTTTTGTTCCGCATCGTGATGCTAACGGTGATTGTAATCGTTTGATCTGACCCGGGGTCAGACTGACACTAACATGATGATATGACATTTATAATTTTATTCATGATCTGATTACATATTTTCTACTGGAGCATCAATAACTCTCATTCGTCCACCAACACCTTCAAGTAACATTGTTTTATCGCTGAGTATAACGGCGATTGCACTGTACTCAGCGCCAGGATTAAAACGAGCTCGAAAATGTATGTCAACGACAGACTGTCTAAACAAATCCAAATGCTCCAGCGAAAAATAATAAATCGGGTATCGCGTTGTAAAATCTAGTGTGATATTTGTAAACCAGTATCAACATTTTGATCACGTCCCATAAACGACATCAGACGATGATACGCACGCGCCACATGATTTTGCTCCAAATATAACAAAATATCCTCCGATGGTTCTTGATGTCCATTTATCCTCAGTGACACCTCAGTTACACCGAGGTGGTCAAATATCATAGCGCTACGTTCTTGATTATCTAGTCGATCAATAAGTTGAAATGCAACAAATATATGTCGCGGTGCAGAAACACCTTGCTGTGATGATATCTGCCACGTAAATACCCCACTAATTGCACTTTGAATAGTATCTGTAGTTGTTGTTAACCAAGACAACGTTGACTTGCCGCCGCTGCCCATAAAAGCGAGTAACCGATCTTCTTCAGATATTGCTGGAGTCATCCCTGTCATCCACAATGAAAGTTTTGTTAGATTTACTTTACCAACATCACCGGCTGGTCGCCATATTGCATCATTGTCGGTTGCTTTTTGTACAAGTACAACTGTATGTTTGTCTCCGAAGATAATTTTTCTGCAAAATCCAAAAATATGTGATAACGGAATTGCACATGAAAATCTTCGGCTGTTCCACCGCAACATAAATCGACGTGCTGTGAATCCCAAGTTGAAATTTGTATTAGCATCATGAACCACCGGATTAACGTCAGCGTCGGCGTTACCGGCAAAGTTTCTTGGTCGTCTTATGTCATATGGTACGTAGCTAAGAAGGTCAGAAGTGTCCTTGGCAAACATCATTGACAGACCAGCTGATCTTGAATAATCGTCGCTGTATCTTGCAAGGCCAAGTATAGTCGAGGCAACATCAACATCTTTTTGAATCGATTCAATATTTCTTCCGTCGATCATGTATGTGGCCCTGTCGAACAACGCCATGATACCGTTGTTAACAAAACCAATACTATCGTTTCCTCCGTACTCGGTATTATCCGTTTTTAAAATTTCACCTTCGACCTCGATGAATGCTTCCGCGGGCAAGAAATATCTACTTGTATCTTGAACTTGTAATTAAATTCGTCCGCGTTGATTTGGGAATCGTGCGTCGTAAGAATAATATTGATAATCACGTACCGATTCATCTTTGAGAACTGGCGCATCCATGTCAAATGCGGGATCAGGTACACGTTTGAACATGTTATGTTATTGGTCATCGTCTAATACGAAGACCACTTCCCGCTATCAGATTTGCTACTACGTTTTTTTCCCCCTCTTCGACTAACTCTGCTAGTTTTTTATTTGCGGCTTGATTTTTAATTTTACTAACACTTGCAGGCATCGCTTCAGTGCTGGGTAATTTTACTGGCTGAGGTTTTCGTCGTATTAATCGTGTTAGTCTATCCTTGATTGCAGAGAATGCTTTATTAGCAACGTCACCAGCAGCGCTAATACCTTTTTCACGAATAACGTCAATAGCTTTCATTGATAGTTGTTTTGCGATCGGTATTGCTTTTGGGGCTATCCTCGAAAATAAACCCTGAATGACATCACCGAGTCCGTCTCCGTAAAATGTCCAGTATACAGGTAATCTTGAATTTATCACCCTGACCATGGTTGGTCTACGTTGAGCAGCGTGTATGATCATCTATTATAATAATTATATCTAACTGTTTAATCACTGTGATAATCATCGGTAATTTCATTAATGAGTGACCGATACAGGTCAATATCCATGATGCTACCGGTAAATAATCGTTGACAAATTGATGAGATTTCGTTGATAATTTCTGGAGAATTATTATCGGCTCGTTTTCCAAAGATTAAAATTTCTAATCTATCTACGTCGGCAAGGACGTTGTTAGGACAAGTAACAAGACCACTTCCTCGAGTATTAATACCACTTCCAGTTGCACCTTTATCAGCATTACTTTTATCCGGACTTAATAAATAATTAAGGCTATCTGAGGGTTCTTCTGTTGGGGAATAAAATGCTTCATCGCTGGATGATGTTTTTCGTGGTTGTTGTTGTAATTTCTTTTGTCGTCGTTGTGCTCGTCGTTTTCATGGTAGCGATGATGACGGTTGTTGTTGTGATTGCGCTTTTTACTGCAGCTGTTTTTGTTGTTGTCGCATATATTGTTGTTGTTCCGGTGGTAATTGTATAAACGAAATATATCCATCTATCGTATGAATATATGCTATATATCTTGGATCGCTGTTTCGAATTCTATCAGTGTTGAAATATATACGATATATCCATTTGTACCAAGTTTCGCGACTTACAGAATTATCGGCGTATTCAGGTTTAAAAAATTCTTTTCGATTATCGTAACTTTTTACAGCACTCGCTGCTAATTGTCTTATAATTTTGATCTTTATGAGATCATTAATAACATCTTCGATAAATTTATCAGACAGATTAATCCTGGCTCGTGCTCCTGATTCTTGTTGAGTATCACCCTCCGCTTGGATCTATTTCTCCAGTTGACTGAACCGCAGCTATTTCGGCAGGAAGTTCTCGTAGAATTTTTTTTGTCGTTTTAGTTCGCTCCGCTATTTTTTCAGTTTGTTTCGTTGTTCAGTAGTTTTCGTGATAGGTTTAAATAATTGTTCTGCGGATTCTGTAAATTCTTCTTGTGTTTGTTGACGCTCTTGTAATTTTTGCTCAACACTATTATGAAGCGGAAGATATTTCTGTATCGCTTCTAGTCGCTCTCGAGCTAGTCTAGCTGAGTGAGCTTCACCAATCATTATTGATATAACGCAATGGTTTAATTACAGCAGCAGAGAGGGTGAGCTGACAAAAAAGAGAGTGTGAGACGCAAACAAAAACACGCCTAAAATTTGAAAAAAAAAAATACGTCAACGAGCGAGCAACAAAAACGAACTAACCCCGTCGATTTTTGTTATTAAAATATGTTAGGTTAGCGGATTCTGTTTAGCGTTATTGACCTTATTTTAGCCCTTCGTAGGAACCTTTATTTTTGCTAACGGACCCTCGGAAAAAGTTGTAGGGTCCACACTCTCTGCTGCACTTATCTTTGAAGGAACTGTCAATATTTATTTAATATGTCATAACATTTTCTTCCTTTGTTTTCTTAGTAAGTCAGAAGCACTTTTGCCTTTTATGCGTTTTCCAACGGCAGGGAATGCATCATTTGGACATAACTATAGAGTGAATACAATATCAAGTACCTTTTAGAATTGCACTTGCATAAAAGGTACTTCACGGTGTTTATACTTGTGATAGGCCATCAGTAGAGGGATTTAACTCTGTTCTACATAGGTCTGGGTTTAGATAAGTGCACGATACTTAATTGGCTTAATCTTCCATGTAAAGATCTATTCACTGATTTATCCAACCACTGTCCCATTTTTCGGTATGGAACAAGGCTCAAATTCAATCTCTTATAACGTACACGGCTGAAATTCATCTGCGTATAGAGAGTAAGGCTGAAATTAAATTGCTTATATAGATTAAGGCCAAATTTCGACCGCTAATAAAGACAACTTACACCTACACGGTGAAAGTTAAAGACTTTCCGTCTGCCGTTCCAGCCCAGGAAGCAGCAGGTTTCATTACAGACTTGTTTGACTCACTGTTAGAGGAACTCAAACGTCAGTGTCAAGTCAATGATCGAGATCGTTTGAGCCTATCTATGCATCACGAAAGTTTGAACTCTCCTGTATGTCTCGGGTTTAGTACACCTGCAGAGTTAACTTCTTCCAAACTATTAAGGACTATTTTAGATGTGCAGACGATGAGAGAAAAATTTGACATCACCGATGGAAAATTGACCATTCATATGGCATACGTTGTACCTCAATGGGAAGAAAACAATAACCACCATTGATCTGCTTGACGATAAGTGTACCTAGCATGATGGATATCCCAACAGATCTACAGATGAAAGGGAGTACGTGATGGAAAACATCTCCGCTGGGACACAAGTGGTAGCTGACCAGATTTAAACAACGTGCGTGACTGATAAAAAGAGAAACATGAACTTTGTCCTATTTGATTGTTTGTTATTTTGTTTGTTTTAGCTTTTTCTTAAAATTGAACATTTAAGGTAGAGAGAAAGAAAATGGCATTCTTTTATGAAATGTAAATAGGTTGTAAATGAAGTGGTTTTTTTTTTGAAGGTATGAACTTTAGTTTTAAAAAGTAGTTTACTAGAACCAAGAACTAAATAACTTGTAAGTAGGTTTGTTTAATGTCTAAATGTCTATGTATTAAATGGATAGTGCTTAGACCAAAGCACAGGCCAGAGAGCCCATGTATATATTTTAATAAATGTTTTGTACCCATACAATAGACTTTTCTTATTGGAGTCTCTCTTCAGTCTGTGAGTCTGTCTTCGGAACATCTCTGTCCTCTTTTCTGTGTGTTTCCATCTTCTTTGTTTAGATGTGTATTTGTTTGTTTCTATATGTCTTTGCTTGTCCCTATAAATGCATTTCACCCTATAAATAGTTTTGACCCTATAAACCCAATGACGTCACCAATACTCATTTCCCATTGACCCACAGGTGCCATTCCCATGCTAATTACCCATTGTGGCCAAAGTGCAAACACCCTGTTTTAATATTAAGGTGCCATTGTCGCTAAATCGCCCCCATATACTACTTATGTGTATTCCTATAACTACATCGGTGATTATTTCTGAACATACAGGAAATAGCCGAGCGCTTGTAAGATTGTTCCTACGCGTTCGGCGCAGAAGCTACGAGATTATCAACACATTTACATGTCGTGTTTCTCGATATCAGAAGAACTGCAAAGCAGATTTAGAGAGGAAAATGAAATAGATATGGTGACTACTTAAAGTCTTATTTTTGCCCTTCAGTACCCATCTATAAATTCTCTCATAATGTTGATAATAACTATCCTTCATATATTTTGATCCCTGTTTCCAGTGCGTGTAATGACTGCTCTGATCACACTATTCACACATAGTTTGAAAACTCTGTTCATTCTAACGTGCAGAAAATATTATGGGTCAACTTATATTTATAACCAAGGAGATAGTGGCTGTGAATAGGATCTCTGGCCCACAGGTACATCCATTGCTATCAATTTGTCAGTACATTTGTGGAATACATGTATCAGGAAACGGAAAGATTTCAAGGAAAAACAAAATAACAGATGAATTATATTGCTGGACGATGCAACCATACTAAGTACTGAACGTGTCATTCAAGTAACCCAATATCAGAAGAGTTACAGTGCATAATACTCGACGATTCTCAAGAAGCTCAAACTGTATTTATTATTCGCTGTGCTAACTAAGGCAAGATGAAAATGAACCATTCTATTGTCTACCTGCAATTAATGAATATGGCATATCGTCAAAAAATGAAGACTGGAAAAAGGCCTGGCTCTTAAGTAAGGACTTCAGAGTTATTTAACAGAGTTTGGAAGAATCTGGAGGGATATCGATGCAGATCAGTAAATTATGGATATACTTTAGGAAACCTTTCAGATTTTCAGACTCAAAGAATTATTTCTGTAACCAGTATATGTTCATTTCTTCTAATTACACACTCTTTGGCATCGTCATTTTCTACAGATATCACAAGAGATGGAGGAAAATAATTACATGAAGGAATTACCGATTGTACAAAGAATACTGGTATGTTGAAAACATTGTAAAGCTGGTTGGTCTGCCCATATTCATATATCTTTTTTAGCACTTATAAATACATCAGCCAAAGATGAAACAGAACTAAATCGTACTGTATTTAAATTTGTATGGTTGGTAACGTTAAGAGAATTAAACGTCATCAGAGAGAGAGAGAGAGAGAGCCTATAGATGATTCATATTTTATTCATTTATTGTGTTCATTAAATTAACACTGGATAAAGTAGAAAATGAAGATGGATGGTGGCATAATTTAGTCAATACATTTATGTTCCGAAATATAAAGACTATTTTGGACTTTATGGAGAAGGAAATTAGAAGAATTTGGTTGAATCATTAAACAGTGTTTGGAGAGATGTAATTTTGGCAGTATCGTATTCAAAATAGGAAAAGCAAAGCCCAAATGAGTATTTGATCTATAGTACTTTAAATTTTGTCCCACACCCAGAATGCATCATTAAGATCCTAATGATTTAGCGGATAATCACAGTAATGTTATACTTTTCGAAATGATAAAACGAAACACTTGATGCGACAATTTCTTGAAAAATGGATTAAAAGGAGAATACAATAATGAAATTGCATTAGCAAAATTCACTGAAATTTATTTCCCAAAGCTCTGAGTAAAGTTAAAAAGGCAAGCACATAGATAAGTAAAAATACCTAATGCAAGTATCAAACACAATATAAGTATCGATGAGTGGTCGGAGATTAATAGTCGGGCTAAAATTTGTACTAACAATGTCAATTTGATCTCATTTAATTCAAGGTTTAGCCATAGGTCAACAACGAAAATAATATTTTACAATATATAAAGTGCAAAACATCCAATTGTAGGAGAAGAGTGGGATTATCTTTCCAAACAGGGGATTTCTCTCAAAAGCTAATTTGTCTTTGGTATAACTGGTTCATATATTATGCAAATTAGGGCGGAATGTATCGTCTACAAACTAGTTGGCGGTGGGGTATTTTTTCTGAAGAAACAAAATGTCCACCATTTCCCAGCAAACTAAATTGTCGGACCCTATAGAACTCTTCTAGCTCCGGTATTTGTGTTTGATTAATGACGTCGAACAGCTACCTCTCCATATGGCTTTGTTGGCGGTTGTCATCACTAAACTTCCTTGTGCTAGACAATGCGGTAAAGTAAGGTAAAACGCGTTAAAACCCGTAGTTAAATGGAATGCAGTCAGGAATGAATAATGATACATACAACTATTTGATGTACAGCCTATATCCCCAATCTTTGTAATGTTTACCTCTTCTAGTAATGCGTCGTAGGAATGTCATAAATATTCCGCTCTTTTCAATTCGTTCATTGTACTTTCGATCAATGTATGATGTTCGCACAATTTTCAGTTAAATTGTTAAGTTACGTTTAATGTCCACACACACACACACACACACACACACACACACGCACTCACACTTCATTTGCCAGTTGCGTACCAATTCTCAAAATCCGAGTTTGTATTCAGATGTTTTCCTAGTTTTGTGTTACGTATTCTCTATATTCTCTACCCATTTTCTTGCAAAATTTAGATTGTGCCACATTGTCACTAGGAATGACCAAGGTCATTTCTGTAATCATTTTGAATTCATTTCACGATATGTTTATCGACTATGGAAAGAGATTTTGCACTTGACGTAAAATACATAGATGAACAACAATAAAATACAGCATCTTTATTTATTGTATCAATGTTTGTTTTTCTTCTAAGTGTCTTCCCAATTTTTGGAATCACTTTTTCTTTCTGTTCGTATCATTTTCTAGTTGATTGTGTGTTACAAAATGTTTTAGGAAATCTTGGCATCTGAGTACTGAAAACGTTTTGTCCGCAAAAATGTCATATTGCCAAAGATAATTTTACTGATGATAAGATACAGTATAAAACCACTGCAAATAAATGTAAAATGAAAGTTGTTCAAGAGAAAAATTTTCAAATATGTAAACGAGGGAAATAAATATAAAATGAAAGTTATCCAAGAGACAAATTTGCAAAGATGTAAAAGTGGCAGAGAGGCCGGCATTAAAAAAAATATGCCATAAGTATCATTGCAAAACCCCATCACTTTCTCTCTTTGTATATATATATATATATATATATATATATATATATATATATATATATATATATATATATATATATATATATATATATATAATTTAGGCACTTATCGCTCTGAGTTTTACAGAACGGTACGGAATACACCTTTAAATCAGGTCGTATGGTGACACATGTGTACAGACTTTAGATTTGAATAGTACATTTATAAGGTTCAATCACAATAAGTAATAATGACAAAACTAATCGATTGTGCTGCAGGGTTTGAGGCCATTTGCTAATCAGCAAAGCTTTTCAGAACGATTCTTGCGGAACACCGCTCGAATGTGTTTTTCATTCCATTGCATGTCGAACTAGGTAGACTCTAGTAACTGTTGAGAATGGGTTTGGTCCACTCTGATAGGTAAATCAGGAGGGCACTCGGGGGCGAATGCCAAAAGAAGAAGAGAGTAGCGGCATATGCAGATGATGCCACTTAGTAATCAGCTTAACTAGTCTGAGTTTTTGTTCTAGTGGCACACGACAGTATGATTTTTCCAACTGTAAACTTAGTGTATTTTAGAACACACATTTTGAATGCAGTTACAAAAGTTAACAACAGTGAGACAAAAACAGAAATAAATCATAACAAAAGATATGTCGATGAAAAGATAACAAATAAAAAAGTTAAATAACTGTTCAAAGTAGCCTACATAATTGGTTGGTTTGTTTTTTTGTTTTTTTGTTTTTTTTTTTACTTTAGGTACTTTATTGAGTATATGACAACAAAATTGGACCTAAATACCTTGGACCTAAATACGTTGGACCTAAATATATTGTACCTAAATACCTTTTCCAAAGACAAATAGAGCTCGCATCAAACCCGCATGCGATCGAATACCTGTGCGTCGCACGACCAGCTTAGCTTCCGGGTTTAGCCAACATAAACAAGATAACACAATGCATTAGGCTTAACGAAATAAATAGTTAAATATAATGTTTTTTGTTGTTTTGCTTTTTTTTTGTATTTTTTATAGTCAATACAATAACGAAAAATACCATGAGAAGAATATTAACAGAAGATACTAAATTATCTCTCTCATACAAACACGAGCTCACAGATTCACACAGAAATATACAATCTGTGAAATAAATCATTAAAAATATCGGAAGTATTCATAAACCTCTTGGCATCATGCTGCACTTGCTGCACTAGAGGGTAGACATCCTTATGTTTAAATCAAATCACAAGTGTCAGATGTTTGTTACAAATTGAGCACTAACATATCTTGTATATGA
>JAECUM010073545.1:0-10209 GCA_016617855.1 Megalonaias nervosa | reverse complement strand
GACAACCTGTACACACCGGTTACTTCTGCAATATGTTTAATAGTGTTATTTTGCGGTGTCCACGTCGATGATCCTGATGATACCGTGTACACGATATTGTTAGCTCGTCCGTGAGCAATTTTAATCAGATTAGTTTTTTGAACGATATTAGGAATTCCATTGAGAATATCGTTGAGTTTTGTATTAATGTCGGTGAGTTTAATATCAACGGTTGGTGGACTTACAAAAAAATCATTAGTGGTTCTGTTCACGTTTCTGCGAAAATTCATAGACAGTTGTGAATGATTAAAAACTTCAGTTCTAAATGCGGTCATTCCATCATTGATCGTCGACAACGAAGCTGTCATCGAAATATTGTTATCGTCTACATATTTCTTCGTTGCAGCGTCGAGATTATCCTGCGGCTCTCCAATGTTTGTAATTTTATTGTTATTCATGTTAATGATACCGTTCATTATATCACCGGTTTTTAACAATCGTTCACTTATGCTATCTCGGATTGACGACGGACTAACAACACTAGGAACAAGTTTACCCTCTTTATCATATACAGCAATGAGACCTTCTCGCGATAATCGATTACGAATAATAATATCGTTGATTGAAATATTACTTGTCTTCAATTTTCCTTCACGGTTTTGAAATATAACAAGTTCGTTTGGATCAACGTTGGCAAGATTGAGCATGTCAGATAATTCGTCGTTGATCTGTTTTGTTACTCGCTTGAGTAAGTCTTCACCTGGTGCTTGTTGGGTTTTAGTTTTAGCTGATCTTCCGTAAATATCTACCATTATATGATTAGCGATTATTTAATGTATATTCGTGTACAACTTTATGAGGCGGTTTCGTTGATCTTGATACAGCATCAAGTACTGCTAGTGCTTCGCGGCCAAATATTGGTGGATCCGTTAATGTTTGTGTTGGTAGCGTTGAATACCAGATTGGAATATTTTCAAATCTGCCGACGTATTTTAAAAATTCTTTTGGTGGCGCCAACCCATACAAATCAAAATAAATAATTCCACGTGGATCAATGGCGTATGCGACCCAATGAGTGCCAGGCCCCGTTGATGAATCAAGATTGATAATACCTGTTTCTAACAGTGCCGGATTTTTCGGTAATTGATCACGCATGAAAACACCTCTAAAATTCTTTATATTTAACTGATTAGCGGCGTTGATAAGATCAAAATTCGATAGTGGAACTATCGTTGACGACGTCATCGTTGAGTCCCTGGAATTCTTAATCCGCGCCCCCAAACGTGAGGCCGAGACCCTCGAAGTCTGAGCCCGCGTCCAACTCGTCGTCGTCGTCTTTTTTTAAATCCAATATATCAACCTGATGCTTTTTTAATAGCTTTTTGTGCTGCGATTGTTGCTGCACCACTAAGAGCACCTAACGCGGCAGTTTTTGCAATAGCTGGTGCAGCTGCAGCAACAGCTGGTGCGGCTGCGGAAAACAGCGCCGGTAATGCAGCTAGAAACGGAAATATTCCGCCGGTTTTAATAGAATCTTTAATGGCGTTCACGGAAAGATTTAATCGTATTCCTTTATTGGCGTGTTTAGCTTCGTTGAATCTTTTAAACTGACGCTCGGTCAACGATAATTTATTTGCACCGTACATTTGATCGTGTTTTAATGTTACTTTTGTTCCACATCGTGACTCTAACGGTGATTGTAATCGTTTAATCTGACCCGGGGTCAGACTGACACTAACATGATGATATGACATTTATAAAAAATGTACTGATTTAAATCAGCGTTTGCATGTTTTCGACGGGAACATCAACGACTCTCATGCGGTCACCAACACCTTCAAGTATCATTGTTTTATCGGATAATATAACAGCGATTGCTCTGTAATTATCAATAGCTCCTCGTGTCACACGAGCTCGAAAATGTATGTCAACGACAGACTATCTGGTTAAATCTAAATGTTCCAGCGAAAAGTAATAAATCGGATACAGCGTTGTAAAATCTAACTGTGATATTTGTAAACCAGTATCAATATTTTGATCACGTCACATAAACGACATCAGTCGATGATATGCACGTGCTACATGATTTTGATCAAAATTCAATAAAATATCCTCGGATGGTTCTTGATGCCCATTTATTTTCAGCGACACTTCAGAAACACCGAGTTTATCAAATATCATAATGCTACGTATTTGGCTATTTACTGGTGCATTATTTTGAAGCGTGACAAATATATGTCGCGGTGCAGAAATACCTTGTTGTGATGCTATTTGCCATGTAAATAAACCATTAATGTCACTCTGATTAGCATCTGTGGTTGTTGTTAGCCATGACAACGTTGACTTGCCGCCGCTAGCCATAAAAGCGAGCAACCGATCTTCGAAGGTAATTGCTGGGGTCATTACTGGCATCCACAATGGAAGTTTTGTTAGTACTACTTTATCATGAAGTGCTCTAGTTGCATTTGCGTCAGATCCTTCAACGTGCCATATTGCATCATCATCCGTGGCTTTTCTTACAAGCACAACTGTATGCTTAGCTCCGAAGATAACTTTTCTAACATTTCTGCAGAATCCGAAAATATGTGATAGCGGAATCGCACATGAAAACATATTGTCTTTTAACATTGCGTTACGTGATGCAAATCCTAAGTTGAAATTTGGGCTCATTGATAATACTGCGGAAGTTTCTGTGGTTCCTGCAGCGTTTCTTACGTTGCCGATGGTTACATTTTTGTGAATTGGATGATCAGAAGTGTCCTTGGAAAACATCATAGATGGACCAGCTGATCTTGAATATTCGTCGCTGTATCGCGCAAGACCAAGTATTGTAGTAGCAACGTTGACATCTTTCTGAATAGATTCAATATTTCTTCCATCGATCATGTATGTGGCACTGTCAAACAGCGCCATGATACCATTGTTGACAAAACCAAAACCAACATCGTTATCGTATTCAGTATTATGCGCTTTAAAAATTTTACCTCCAACTTCGATAAATGCTTCAGCGGGTAAGAAATACCTACTCGTATCTTAAACTTGAAGTTCAATTCGTCCACGTTGATCTGGCATTCGAGCATCGTAAGAATAATATTGATAATCACGCACAGAATCATCCTTGAGAACTGGCGCGTCCATGTCGAATGCGGGATTAGATACACGTTTAAACATGTTATGTTATTGATCATCGTCTAATACGAAGACCACTGCGGGGAAGTCCACTCCGGGGCAGCCCGCTGCCCGCCATCAAACTTGCTGATAGATTTTTTCCCCCTCTTCGGCTAACTCTGCTGGGTTTTGATTTGCGGCTTGATTTATTACTTTACTAACACTTGCAGGCATCGCTTCAGTGCTGGGTAATTTTACGGGTTGAGATTTTCGTCGTATTAATCGTGATAGTCTATCCTTGATGGTAGAAAATACTTTACTAGTAACGTCACCAACAGTACTAATACCTTTTTCACGAATAACGTTAGTAGCTTTCATGCCTAATTGCTTTGCAATCGGTATTGCTTTTGGGGCGATTCTCGAAAATAAACCCTTAACAACATCACCAAATCCATCCCCGTAAAATGTCTCGTATACAGGTAATTGTCTATTTACCACCCTGACCATGATTGGTCTACGTTGATTAGCGTGTATGATCGTCTATTATAATTAATTATTTAACTGTTTAATCAGTGACTTAGTCGGGCGACCTTCAGTCGCTATAATAATCATCGATAACTTCATTGATGAGAGACCGATACTCATCAACGGTCATGATGCCACCGGTAAATAATCGTTGACAAATAGATGTGATTTCGTTAATAATTTCAGGAGAATTATTACCAGCTCGTTTTCCACCAACAAGAATTTCTAATCTATCTACGTCAGCTACAACACTATTTGGACAAGTAACAAGACCACTTTGGAAAGTTTCACTTTCTCGAGCATTGATACCACTCCGAGGGTTCTTTTGGGGGGAATGAAATGCTTCATCGCTGGATGATGATTGTTGCTGCACTCGCCGTTTTGGCGGTAGTGATTGTGCTTTTTGCTGCTTCTGTTTTTGTTGTTGTCGTATTTGTTGTTGTTGTTCTGGTGGTAATTGTATAAATGAAATATAATTACCTATCATGTGAATATATTCTATATATCTTGGATCATTGTTCCGAGCTTGATCAACGTCGTAATATATACGAAATATCCATTTGTACCAATTTTCGCGACTTATAACATCATTAGCGTATTCAGGTTTTAAAAACTGTTTTCGGTTCTCATAACCTTTCACAGCACTTACAGCTATTTGGTTTATACTTTTGGCCTGTCTGATATCGTTAACAACATCTTCGATGAATTTATCAGACAGACTAACCCTGGCTCGTGCTTCTGATTCTTGTTGAGTATCACCTTCTGCTTGATCTGTTTCTTCAGTTGGCTCAGCCGCAGCTATTTCAGCGGGAAGTTCTCACAGATTTTTTTTCGTCTTTTTAGTTCGCTCCGCTATTTTTTTTAGTTTGTTCCGCTGTTTCTTTTAACACAGGGAAGATACCTTTAGTGGTTTCAGTGATAGGTTTAAATAATTGTTCTGCGGATTCCGTAAATTCTTCTTGTGTTTGTTGACGCTCTTGTAATTGTTGCCTGACAGAATCACGGACAGGTAGATATTTCTTAATTGCTTCTAGTCGCTCTCGAGCTAATCTTGCTGAGTGAGCTTCACCGATCATTATTATAATGCAATGGTTTAATTACAGCAGCAGGAAGCGTGCGACCAATACGCGGATCACTGTGTGTAAGGAAGTGAGGTATCTATATAATTGGGACCATAATTGGTTATGATTGATACCAAATTTGTCTTAATGGGTTCTGATTCGACAAAGTGGTCTGTTCACCCTCCCTGCTGCTGAAGTGGCAGTTCCCAACACTTTGCCCAATTAATTTTGATACACGTATTACAAAAAGCAGCCCGCAAGAAATCCTGTGAGGTTCAAAGACTTACACGATGTTCAGCTTATAACACAAACATGATTTTTTTTTTACTGACAAACGTAAGCAATATATTACCAAAGTTCAAATAACGGATTTCGCACAGAGTTTGTAATTAAATTATCAAAATATATTAGTTTGCTTGAATCTCATCAAGTCATGTCTTGAAACTAAAGCCATATACTTTTACCTTTTGTAGGACTGTAAAATTTACCTCTACGAAACCAGAATGGACCTAGTCGATGACAATCAACACTGTAGAGAGGTTGACTTAACTACCACCATGGCTCTAGCAGAAGATGGGAATTAAAGGTGTGAATGCACCACTCTAATGTAGAGAGGTTGAGTTAACTACCACCATGTCTCTAGCAGAAGGTGGGAATTAAAGGTGTGAATGCACCACTCTAATGTAGAGAGGTTGAGTTAACTACCACCATGGCTCTAGCAGAAGGTGGGAATTAAAGTTGTGAATGCACCACTCTAATGTAGAGAGGTTGAGTTAACTACCACCATGGCTCTAGCAGAAGGTGGGAATTAAAGGTGTGAATGCACCACTCTAATGTAGAGAGGTTGAGTTAACTACCACCATGGCTCTAGCAGAAGGTGGGAATTAAAGGCGTGAATGCACCACTCTAATGTAGAGAGGTTGAGTTAACTACCACCATGGCTCTAGCAGAAGGTGGGAACTAAAGGTGTGAATGCACCACTCTAATGTAGAGAGGTTGAGTTAACTACCACCATGGCTCTAGCAGAAGGTGGGAATTAAAGGTGTGAATGCACCACTCTGATGTAGAGAGGTTGAGTTAACTACCACCATGGCTCTAGCAGAAGGTGGGAATTAAAGGTGTGAATGCACCACTCTGATGTAGAGAGGTTGAGTTAACTACCACCATGGCTCTAGCAGAAGGTGGGAATTAAAGGTGTGAATGTGTAAACGTAAAGTATAGTATCATGGTTCTGGAAGCAAATATTATATCAAGTACAGCTGTCGTGAGGGGACACTTGATGGAAACATCATTATATTTCACCTGTATGAACAGGACACTTGTCTAAGAAGGACACATAAATTTCTTCAAGATATATTTATTTTCACTGTCTAAGATAACAGAGTTTCTAATATACTACTTTGAACTATTGCATATATGACTCACGTAAGAAGCTTTTCTCATCATTTCTTAAACTCTGCCATGACAGCAAAAGAAAAAAAAAGTGTGGAAGTAAGATTGCACGGAAATAACATCTGTCCTAAGAAAACAAATTTGCCTCGTCTTTCAGCTGTGTTTTGTTGACAAATTGTACTGTAGTCAGCTGATTTATTGTAAATTTGTGTTGTTTATCATTTATATTCACCTCGGTTGATAGACTGATTGAATTATGTTCCTTTCAGAAAATATTAGTGGTCCAGTCTGTAATCTGTTTGGATTGTTTTAGAAGAAAGAGAAATATCATTTACTTAGTTGGAAGATCTAATGAATTAATGATAAAAATCGGCCATTGTTCGTAAACCCGAGGCACTTGTCTTCAGATAAGGAACTCGGCTACCACCCTTTTTTGAACGTACGCTATCATCCCAATTTTCACATCGATTCTAGACATCGTTTTTATCGCAAATTTTCATCATAAATATATAGTCTATCTTTAAACGAAGGTAGATGAAAGAAATTAAAGCATCTGATTAAAAAGTCCCTCAGACAGTCTCTTGATTTGCTTTCAACAAGAAAATTCGAATAATGGCAGTATGTTACATATTTTAGCCAAGTCGAATTTACAACTGGTCTAGAAGACTGTAAACCAGCTCCAATAACACAAACATTTTGCGATAATATAAAGTTAGTTAAGTGATGTACGAAGGACTAATGCGAAATTACTGGAAATAATTTTACTGCGAAGGCGTAAACAGCACGATTATGGAGTATCTTTCGGAGTTTAAATTGAAAAGCCAGTGTCATGGTCTAAAGATTAAAAATCCTCTTCTGATTAATGATGCTAATTTTATACTTGACAATACGGAATACAAAAAATACAAACACATAACCTAAACTCAGAACGCCTAGTAATGTACTTCATAAAGCAAATTTAATAGATATAGAGCTCAGTGAATTAATGATAAACAACGAAGTATGCATGAAAAAAAAATAGAAAATGGAAAGATTTGTTGGATTTGGTATGATACAGGATTCCGAAAGCTTCCCAGTAGCTTCTCGTGGGTCTGTGGTTCTTTCCGGGGTCTTCCAGGGTTCTTCCTATACCATTTACACTGGCCGCCATGTATAGTCTATCTTGTGCTGAAAAATGGCATTAAAACCCATAACAACAACTACTACTACAACTTGATTAGTTATACACTGTTACCAGACTCGGGCTTAATGTAGGTCGCTCGAAGTACATGCGCAACTTCGACACTCCCTCATCTACACACTTTTAGCCATTATCTCGTAGGACCAACATTAAATAAAGTTATTCAATATTCAAATCAAACCTGAATGGGAGGAGTGGATAGAAAACGTTTAGGTCAATTTATAATACTGTGATCTGATAAATTGTTTCATCGCGTCAAGCATCCCTAAACGTTATTGTTAGTTTGATTTCTATTTATACTCTATTGTAATTTTCCTATATATACAATTTTTCAGATTATAAAGCTCATATATACAAAACATCCAGTAAAACGGGAGAAAATATAGGTAAGAACGTTACCTATGTCACTACTACCATCACCACCACAACCTACAGTACATTTACTACTTCATCAACTACTATTACAATTATTACAACTTCTTTCACCGCCTCTACTACTGCTATTGTTACTACTACTGCCACTAATTCGACTGCCGCTTTTATTTCCACTACTTCTACCACTGCTATTATTACTACTACTTCCATCACTTTCCTACTGCTATTATTACTACTACTTCCACCACTTCCCTTCTGCTATTATTACTACTTCTTCCACCACTTCTACAACTGCTAATATTACTACTACTGCCACCACTTCTACTGCTTCTATTATTACTACTACTTCCACCAATTCTACTGCCGCCTTTATTACCATCACTTCTACAACTGCTATTATTACTACTACTTCCACCACTTCCCTACTGCTATTATTAGTACTACTTCCACCACTTCTACAACTGATATTATTACTATTACTTCCATCACTTCTACTGCTGGAAGTACTGCTGCTATTTCTACTTCGACTACCATTACAGCTACTGGGTAATCCCAAAAATATTGCCAAAAATATTTTTTTTTCGAATTAAAAACAGAACAACAATGCAACCAGTATTCTAGAAAACTGACTAATAATGAAGTAGAAATAGAAGAAAAATCAAGATATTTACAATTTATAATATTTTTCAGTAATCTATCCCTCCGGTTGCCGTATTTTTAATTTGCAAATATTATGCAAACTATAAAGGCTTTACATGCAGGTTTTCAAGACCAATAGTAAGTTTAGACATTTAAATTTGGTCTTGAAACAAACAAAAATCCGCAATCTTGGATTGTGGGAGCGTACATCAACAACTACGATCAAATATGTGCATATTGCGGAAAATATCGTAAATCTAGTTAACTTGCTACTACTACTACTATTGCTGCTTCTGTTACAAGCATCAGCTTCAAATTATGTACTTATATATTCTATCAGTCTGCCTCCCTATCCATCGTGCGACGAAATAATTTATTTTGCTTTTCATTGTCATATCATCATTCTAAGCGCGGATTTTTATATATAGGAGACTTGGTAAACAAATGATTCATCCCTATTTGATATCACTATTTGGGAATCTATGATCATAGTTTGCAGTTGTGTTCAGATATAATTGAAGAGGAATTATTTAAATTATTCATCTCAATTACTAAACTGCTCATTGACCTTAAATTAATACATTACTTTGAAATTTTGTGAATTCATTCAAAGGCATTCGGGATTGCATCATTAATTTATCAGGACATTTAAGACTCTTGGTCCATCAGGACATTCGAGGCTATTGGTACATGGGGACATTAGAGACTACTGGAATTCATTCGGAACATTCTATATTATTGGATTTGTTTTAGGACCATTAAGTATTATTTGAAATTTAATTCACAGATCTCAATTTCCATAGATTTAAAATCTGGTAAAATTTTGGTTTTATCTGACTGCAGGAATTTTGGTTGTTAAGTTTCTTCCTGAGGTATAAAGAGCTCATTTATTCTTGTACCGATAGGATTCACATGTCTTTAGTGTATATAGTTAGTGTAATATACTAGGGTGAAGGATATAAAAAAAAAAGTATGGAATTGTTAACTGACAGTTTAGTAAAATTCTTCTTCAATCGCTTCTTACAATCATCATCGTCATTATTATTATTATTATTATTATTATTAGTAGTAGTAGTAGTAGGAGAGTCTTTGTTTTTGTTGATACAATTTTCTAATTATTTTTCTTTACGCATTATCTACATGTATTATTCAAGAAAATTGCGGAAGATTATGTCATTGCTATACACTCGATGCATAAGTATATTTGCCTGTGTTTGGTTTGTTTTATGTATTGGTTCGTGTAGAAAACACTCCTATTTTGTCGTTTAGCTGACATTCCAGATTCTACTCATAGCATAATTTGAATGACAGTAGGATCTAAATTATATTGTGTATTGGACATCACACATTTGAATCTCCAAAAGCCAAATGTCCATAATCAAACTTCATGAATATTTTCATCTATTTATTTCTTTTTTCAGAGCAGTTAGACATGGACGACTCCATAAGGCTGTTTCGGGACAGAACACCAAGCATATGTCGTGGGTGCTATTTGATGTGGTGTGGTTTACTGCATCTCACAACAGTACAGTAATGTTATAGAACAAATGACAATCAATTCCCAAAATGCCCATTTCTTTAAATATAACATAAATACTTTGGATAATTTTAAATAGTTTCGAGACAAAGACTATAGAGGTACATCCAAGTCAGGACGAGCATGCTATTTTTTAAAGACATTAATGCAACAATAGTAAATGGATCTGAAACTGGAATACCTCAAGAGGACGACGATGCTTTGTTAAACGCATTCATCAAAGAAAACAAAGTCCACAGATATTATAATAATAATAATAATAATAATAATAATAATAATAATAATAATGAGGACTTTGTATAGCGCCTAATCTTTAGAAGCTCTAAGCGCTTTACAACATTTGACAACACCTAAAAAAAACAAACAAAAAACCCCCAAAACATATATAATGATATGATTACAAAAATAAAAAA
>JAECUM010073542.1:0-20092 GCA_016617855.1 Megalonaias nervosa | reverse complement strand
TGCAGATGAATGATGATAAAACTGAAGCCATTCTGATTACAACACAAAGACTTCCTCATTCACATCCTTTACATCAAACAATAAATATCAGCAACACCAACATTAAATTCACAGTCAGTATGAAACCTAGGTGTTACTCTCAACAGTAGTCTCACACTGCACCAACATGTCATGAACATATGCAAGGCTGCATATCTTGAGCTGAGACGCATCAGCTCCATTCGTAAATATCTTTCAGTTGACACCACTAAAGCACTTGTGTGTTCCTTAGTACTTTCAAGATTGGACTATTGTAACTCAATTCTGTCTGGTTCGGCTCAATATCTACTCCAAAAACTTCAAAACACTGCTGCTCGGATCATCCTTAGAGTACCACAATCAGAGCCAACCTCCCCCTGCTCTGTACCCTACACTGGCTATCCATTCGATCCAGAATCAAACACAAAATTTGTTCTCTGTGCTATGTTTCACTGACGGGCTCCAGTCCACCATAGCTATCTGACCTCACCCATGTGTACACACCAGCAAGATACTTACGCTCCTCTTCTTACAATCATACACTCATTGTTCCCACTATGAAAACGAAGTCATTTGGACAATGTTCTTTTGCATACCAGGGCCCAGCAACATGGAACAAATTTCTCACTGAACACAGACACAAAGACACAGTAATCTCATTCAATAGCACTCTCAAAACTCATCTATTTCGACTGCAAGAACAAACTTAAAGACCTAATAATGTTTCCTACCTTAAATATTTTCAGCATGTTTTATGTTTTCTAATTTCATGGTGTTTGTTTTTATGTAATCATATCATTGTATATGTTTTTATGTTTTAGGTGCTGTCTAATGTTGTAAAGCACTTAGAGCTTCTAAAGATTAGGCACTATACAAAGTCCTCATTATTATTATTATTATTATTATTATTACAAGAAGTCTAAATGGATGGACAGACAGAATGATGGACAAATGGAACAGATGATTACTTTAGAGCTCTCACATCTTGATGCAGGGTCCTTTTATGTCATTATTTTCACTTACAACATTTTTATGTACAAAACACTTCTTTGCTATGTGTAATTTCCAGAATACTACTCTTATTATTGACATAAATAAGTATCGAATCATTCAAGTTATGATTCTCTGCAAATGATCTGAAAAGAAGTGCTAGTGGGCAGGGCAAATAACTTTTTTCCAGTTCATAGAGGTGTGAACCAAAGACATTGAAATGGGCCTGACCAATCAGATTGCTAGAAATCATAATGAAAAAATAATTATTTTCCAGTGAACAAAATTCAATTTATAGTACTGGGGTCCTCTACCTTTATCCTGGCAGCTGTCTACATGTAAAGTTAAGTGTGCATGTGTGCAAATACAAGTTCTTCTCTTTTCTCTATGTTTTAATCAAGATTTACTGACATGAAACAAAATTACGTATATGATTTATGCATTAATCTCATTAATATTACTACTTGCAAACATTTCTGATATTAGTAAGCAAGGATGAACAAGTATACAATCTATTTGTCTTTTCTTGTTGAAAAGTTTACAAGTATCACAAGTAAATAAAATAACATGTCTCCTGGTGTGCTCTCAATACGACTTTGCAATTAAAGTCCATGGCCATGTTTCTCTTGAACTGGGAATGGATCACATAGCAAACTAAAGGTATTTTTAAGAAAATTTAGTTCATGACCAGAAAATAAAAGACCAAGCCTTAAGATCATAACAGCTTGAATTTGAGATATGAGTTTTTAATCTCAGACAATCACATGTTGTGCAATGAAAGTAAAGTCCTTTTTGATTGGCTGACATGAAAATCTCAAGCTGAGAAGTTGCATGATTTTCAGGCCTACAAGCAATGACTTCTGTACTCTCCTAAAGCTCTGCTCTATAATAAAAAGTGATAAGAAAAATGTAAATTCACCAAATTAGGCATATTTCTTCTATATAAATTAAGTTTGCACATATTCTCATTTGAAATTATGAAAAGTATCCTTTAATAACAGTTATCCTTGTAAAAGCTGTACTGTTTTACAGTAACATGCTTTACCTTAAAATGTTCTAGTAGCTCCTCCTTGTCTAATGTGACATAGTTACAACATTTACATCGGCAGATGTCCTCAGCATGGGTAATAATATGACTCTGGTACTGTTGCTGGTAGAAGCCCTGAAAGTTACACTTGGGGCACTTCAGCTTCTCCAGGTCAGACTCTGTGGACTTCAAACCTGCAAAACAATAAGAGATTCATGTCTGTGGTTCCTGCTAAGAAATTTTGCTTTCAAAGTACTGCATAAGGTAGGTGTTTGCTAAAAACACCTGCTTTACACCTAATGGAGGGGCCCCGAGTGGCCAAGTGGTCTAAAGCAGTCACTGTTCTGGATCACTGCCATCTCACCTCTGCCTGCGTGGGTTCGAATCTTGGCCTCGGCCAATGTGTGTATGTGAGAAAGATTGCCGGTAGCTTCTAGCAGGTTGGTGGTTCTTTCTGGGGTTTTCCCGGGTTCTTCCTCCACCATTTGTACTGGCCGCCATGTATAGTCTATCTTGTGCTGAAAAATGGCATTAAACCCTATAACAACAACAACAACAACAAATTTACACCTAATGGATGCAAGGACCTCTATGGATTTTCCACTTAGCTCAATCATGATGATGGTCACCTATTAAATATACCTTCTGGTGACATCATAACAATTTAATAGCTCATGCTTGTTTTACCCTTGAATTTTAAAAAATCTTCAGGGATATTTACTGTATATACTCGCTTACAAGTTGTATCAAACTGCAAACAACAAAGATCCAAATCAGCCGTAGCATAGTACACCTGCAGACCATGGTCAATGTTGTTTGTTGTACATGATTACACCTCACATACTGCACAGACCCAGATCTGCCTGTTCATTATGCTATGGCAGATCTGGGTCTGTGCAGTTTGCAGTTGGTCTTGTCCATGTAAGTGAGTAAATATGGTAGATACTCTCTATCTGCCTCCCATTCAATCCTACAATCCATTCACCTGACTGTTACCACATCTGCTACACTACTAGGTGGAAATTCACAAAATATTTTAGTTTATGTTTCCACAGAAGCAAACATTTTTTAAGGGTGTCATCCTTGGTTCCCACCAAACATAGTCCCTGTATGAGGGTCAAAGGTCCACCCCAACTTAGTCCCTGTAAGTGGGTCAAATATCCCACCCCACTTAGTTTCTGGAAGAGGGTCAAAGATGCCACCGTACTTAATTTCTGGATGAGGATCAAAGGTCCCATCCCACTTAGTTCCTGGAAGAGCATCAAGGGTCACACCCCACTTGGTCTCTGGATGAGAGGTCAAAGATCAGATGTGCAACAATTACAATGATATTTCCAAATAATTATTTACTTACCAAACTTTATATATGCAATCACAGAATGAAGTCACATTATATATATATATATATATATATATATATATATATATATATATATATATATATATATATATATATATATATATATAAAATAAGGATCAACAAAGACTCTCTACAAAATTATGTTGTGAAGAAACTTGAAGTGACGAAATTTCTTCTAAAAATAACCGTAAGAAGAAAAATCGCCGCAAAAGGAAGAATCGTAAGCACTCTGTAGCAAACATTAATTCAACTGTTACTAACACAGTGGTCAACATTTCAAAGTTAGAACTTACGGAGGCAGAAATAAAACGTTTATCGAAGGGATTGAGTTTCTGTCCCCGTCCAAACACATACGACGGAGGGAAGCTAAAAAAGGACACCGAAGAGTTTAGCCGCCGACTAAGACTCAAAGCCCATTTTGCCTTGCAGCCAACAAATAAATCAAAGGAAAATATAAGCTGCGACCAACTCATGTTTAGAAAGAAAAGTAACTGGACCCCACCAAAAAGTTCAATTCCAAATCTAGAAGCATTTATCAACTCAGTTGAAAACGACACTTCCAGACACATCAACCATACTAACAAATACTCTAATTTGACAAAAGAAGAAACAGATGCCCTACACTCACTGAAAAGCAGAACAGACATCATAATTAAGCCTGCAGATAAGGGTTCTGCTGTTGTCGTTATGAATAAGGAAGATTACATTAGTGAAGCAAGTAGACAACTAAGTGACGCTAGGTTCTACCAAAAACTAGACCATGATCCAACACTGGAATATGCAAAATCCATCACTAATATTACTGACGAGGCGTACCAAATTGGGCATACAGACCAGCAAACGAGAAACTACTTAAGCCCAGAAAACACAAGGGCAGGTAGATTTTATCTTCTACCTAAAATCCACAAACAAAGAAACCTGGGCAGACCTATAATCTCTGGTAATGGGCATCCCACAGAAAAGATATCAGAATATTTGGATTATTTTATGAGACCACATGTCCACAAATTACCATCATATCTTCAGGACACGACAGATTACCTCATAAAAAGCAAAGCAAGTGAACTGTTACTGCCAGATACATTGCTTGTTTCCTTAGATGTCACATCTTTGTATACTAACATACCGCACAATGAAGGGATACAGGCGTGTTGAGAAGCATGGGAAACAAGAACTGCACACAATCCACCCACACACTTCCTAGTCCAGCTCCTGGAGCTTGTCCTACAACTCAATAACTTTGAATTTAATGAAGAAAACTACCTCCAAATCAATGGAACCGCAATGGGTACAAAAATGGCCCCTTCGTATGCTAATATTTTTATGGGAAAACTGGAGGATCAACTTTTAGCATCGGTTGAACTTACACCATACCAGTGGGTATGCTTTATCAATGATATAGAAATGAAGTGGCAACATGGAAGAGAAAGTCTGGCCGATTTCATATCAAAGGCAAACAACTTCCATCCTTCAATTAAATTCATGGCAGAAGTCTCCAAGTCAAACCACGTTTTCCTGTACACAACAAACAGACTGGTAGAAAACAGACTCCATACAGACATCTACTCGAAACCAACCGACAAACACCAGTATCTCCTCCCAACCAGCTGTCATCCAAAACACTGCATTAGGAACATCCCATATAGCCAGGCACTGAGGATACACAGAATTTGCTCTGACGATGAAACAGTCCTAAAAAGGTCAGAAGAGCTATCTAAACATTTAATTTACCGAGGCTACGACAAAGACCTGATTGCGGAGGCAACCCAAAGGGCTAAACAAACAAACCATGATGACCTACTAAAATACGGAAAGAAGGAAAAGGCTGACAGGATACCATGTATCCTGACCTACCATCCAGACAACTCCAAAGTAGGTAAAATCATTAGGAAACACTGGCCCATCATGGAATCGTTGGATGCACTAAAGTTAATCCTCCCAAACAAACCTGTAGTAGCTTACCGGAGACCAAAAAACCTCAAGGACATCCTAGTCAGGGCGAAGCTAACGCCAATCACTAATCAAAACCACCCAAGTCAATCTGACCCCTGTGGCAATATAAGGTGCAAAACTTGTCAACATATGATAAAGACCAGGACATTTTCTAGCACAATGACTAGAGAAAAACTAAACAAACATGGTCCAAACAAAACGTGCAAAACAGAGAATGTAATTTATCTCATCACATGTAAGATCTGTAGCGTTCAGTATGTTGGAGAAACTGAAAAGCTACACAGAAGGATCAACCTTCATAGATCTGATTGGATGACAAAGAAGCTGTACAGAAGCCCGGTCGCAGAACACTTCTCCTCCCCTGGCCACACTTTCAGTGATATAACACTTATTGCGATTGCTCACAACCCCAACTGGAGTTCCGAAACCAGGAAAGAAAAGGAATCTTATTGGATACACCGCCTTAGAACATTGAAACCAAGCTGTTTAAACCAAGAAGACTAGAAAAAGACAGACATGCACAAATGAAATTATTTTTGCAGCAGACACATTTTCTTTTAAATAATTCTCTAAATTTGCTTAATAACTTATAATTACTACTATGACAATGAAATATCCAGGATATAATTTGCACTTATATAAATTTACATAAAACAACAGATGTTGTTATGGCTCGTCGATTTCTAGGTCAATAAAAATATTTTCAAGCATCCGCAGCAAGTTGAAAAAAACTAGTTGAAACAATAAATTTAAAGGTTTAATTCCTGTAGAAACAGCCATGTAAAGTTTTACAAACACAACAGTTTTTGTGTTTTATTTGTTTGTCTTGTCTATGTTTTGTATTTGCTTTCGAAAAAGACTCATTATGAGTCGAAAGCACTCAGGCTAGTTAGATACTAGTTTTGCACTGTTCACTGTCAGTCTATTGCATTTATCTTAATCAATCCCTGACACACGTGATCCCTTGCTGGATCCAGTGCACTTGAAAGGACTGTTATTTGCCATATGATTTGTATTCTTTATATATATATATATATATATATATATATATATATATATATGCACACACAATGGATTTTGCATTATGATCATTCAACGTTATTTGTCAGTCTGAGGAATGATTCAAACCTCTTTTTGTACAATATTAATGTTGATACTTTCTCTCTCTTTTGTGTAAAATATAAAACCTTCTTTAAAGGGGATTTTGGTTAACTGAATAAACAATCAGACCTTCAGCTACAGAAAACATTAACATCTCCAAGTCAAGGGATTCGTTTGTTTTATGAATTATTTAGCATTAATCTAAAGCTGCTAACGCATACAGAAAAGACAGAACAGCCTATGTGAGGTCTGTGGTTAAAGTTATCTAGTGTGTGGTATTTGTGGCCTGCAGTTATCTCAAACATGAGTGACTGTGGTAAGCTGTTAAACAGCTCATTTAATTTTTATATTCACAGTCCTAAAAACTTCTTCCCTCAAGAAAATTTTGTAACAAAGAAAGAGATGGTATACTTGATTAATGTTCAACTTACATACATCAATAATGAAACATCATTAAATGTGGTTTCCATCTTTAAATTATCTTAGAAGGTAGCTGATATTCTCTGTTAATACCTCTCAAAAAATATAAGAATTATTAGGACAATTTAACAATCCTCAACACATTTGTAAAATTGCACCTGTTCATTAAGCTTAAACCCCACACACACACACATACACACACACACACATATGTATACATATATTGTGTATACAAAATATGTTTTCATTTTTTTCATGTGATTTGTGACAAATTTCTATTATTATTCTATATTATGTTAAAAGTAAACACAGGTCCAGTCTGTATGCTGTTTTTAGCTGGGACTAGTTTTTGGTCAGAAACTACAAAAATAAAGTATGGGATCTCATTTTTAAAAACTTCAAATTTTGAAACTTTAGCAAGAGACCCAAGTAGACCTGAGAACTACTGACATCTACCCTAAAGACCAATACAAGAGCAGGTGGTGAAAAATTATGGGTTGGTAAAGTTAAAATTTCTTAATTTTCGTTTGATTGGCTAGCAAAAATTTGTTTGAAGCTTTACTCTATACAGCCATATTTGATGGCAAATCAGCATCATCTACAAAACAAGAGGCCAACTGAACTTGATGTTGCTCAGCTGGCATAGATTGGTCTAAAACATCAAATATGATAGTAGCAAGGTAGATACCCGGGACTGAAGACACCTATGGCAAATCATTTTCAGCTAATTCACAGAAATTTATGGTATGTAACATGTTTACTTTGACTAACTTCAGCTGGATTAGCATTTTTCTGTAAGAATTTGAAAGGTATTCATGCTAATACTCTGATACACTAAAGCATCTTAGGAAAGAATGTCATTCTGATATATATATATATATAACAAGCACTAACAGCCATACTTGATAGAAGGTGAATATCATTGGTAGGTTCTCTACCCGGAGGTTGCTATGAATGCACACCATCAGCAGCATGTCTCAAAACATTCCTAACGAAAAGAAGCCGCAAATAGGTTTTCCACCTGGTTGCTAAGGAAGCCACAACACTGTTAGGCGAGCTACATTGGAAATAATTTAATACAAATGTCCAAACAACATTCCTACCATTTTTGATCAAAATTTGCTTAGTCATTCTGGAGGAGTCAAAAATAGGTTTGGTCATGTGGTTATCATCTGTTTAAGCTGAGAGGCTTTGGCTTTCCACCAGACTCACTATTCATAAGCAAATCTATGAAGCCGCTAAGAAGAATGTCACAAACATGGTCCATGCAATGAAATCAACCCACTACAGTACTAAGATCATGGAAAGTTCCAGCTGCAAAGTGCTATTCGAGATTACTAACAAGCAAATGTCAAGGAACAAATGTACACCACTTCCAACTACCTTCTCTCTAGTCGACCTTCCAGACCTGTTTGCAAATTTCTTCCATGACAAAGTACAAACCATCAGAGATAAGCTTGACAACACAATTTCAACTGACTTGTCGTCACCATACAGTTGTGATACAGAATTTCAGTGGCAACCGTTAGCAGCGTTTGAACCTGTCTCTATGGATTTAGTATGTACAATCATGATGAAAAGTGCACCAAAGTCATGTGAACTTGATCCAATTCCGACATCACTGCTGCTTGAGTGCTTAGATCCAACATTGCCTTCACTAACTGATGTTATTAATACCTCTCTCTCATCCAGGGAATTTCCATCATTTTTCAAAACTGCCACTGTAAAGCCTCTGCTGAAGAAACCAACACTCGACCATAACGATTTAAAGAACTACCGCCCAGTTTCTAATCTCCCATTCATGTCAAAAATCTTAGAAAAAGTTGTTCTATCCCAACTTGTATCTCATCTGAATTCAAACAGTCTTTTTAGCAATGTACAGTCTGCATATCGTCCTTGCCACAGTACTGAAACTACTCTTCTGAAAGTAGTTAATGACCTTCTCTCTGCTTTGGATAGTGGAAAGATTACAGTCCTCACTCTCCTTGACTTCTCTGCAGCATTTGACACAATAGACCATGATATATTACTTCACCGTCTCCAGCATGTATTTGGCATTCATGATACAGCCTTACTATGGTTCAAGTCCTACTTGGTCAACAGGACACAAATTGTGTCCGCAAATGGAAAACACTCCAGCCCAGTTGATCTATGTTGTGGTGTTCCACAGGGGTCTATTCTTGGACCTGTTCTCTTCATTCTATACACTCAGTCACTCTCAAGTGTCATAGATCATCATCCAGTGTCTCACTAATTGTATGCTGATGACACCCAAATATACAAATCTAGCCACCCAACTAAAGTTGAAGCTACCATCCAAGGTGTAGAGAGGTGCATTTCCGATGTGAAATCATGGATGACATGTAACAAGCTGCAGATGAATGATGATAAAACTGATGCCATTCTGATTACAACACAAAGACTTCCTCATTCACATCCTTTACCTCAGACAATAAATATCAGCAACACCAAAATTAAATTCACACAGTCAGTATGAAACCTAGGTGTTACTCTCGTCAGTACTCTCTCATTGCACCAACATGTCATGAACATATACAAGGCTGCATATCTTGAGCTGAGACACAGTATCTTTCAGTTGATGCCACTAGAACACTTGTGTGTTCCTTAGTACTTTCAAGACTGGACTATTGTAACTCTATTCTGTCTGGTTCGGCTCAATATCTACTCCAGAAACTTCAAAAAGTTCAAAACACAGCTGCTCGGATCATCCTTAGAATACAACGTTCAGAGCACGCCTCCCCCTGCTCTGTACCCTACACTGGCTATCCATTCGATCCAGAATTAAACATAAAATTTGTTCTCTGTGCTATGTTTCACTGATGGGCTCCTGAGTCCAACATACCTATCTGACCTCACCCATGTGTACACACCAGCAAGACACTTACACTCCTCTTATGACAATCGTATTCTCATTCTTCCCACTATGAAAATGAAATCATATGGACAACGTTCTTTTGCATACCAGGGCCCAGCAACATGGAATGAATTGCCCATTGAACTTAGACACAAAGACACAGCAATCTCATTCAAGAGCGCTCTTAAAACTCACCTATTTCAACTGCAAGAACAGACTTAAAGACCTAATAATGTTTCCTTACCTTAAATATTTACTACCTTAAATATTTACAGCATGTTTTCTGTTTTTTAATTTCATCGTATTTGTTTTGAATTTTGTAATCATATCATTATATGTTTTTTAAGCATTGTCAAATGTTGTAAAGCACTTAGAGCTTCTAAAGATTAGGCACTATACAAAGTCCTCATTATTATTATTATTATTATTTAACCTGTATTCTTTTTGTCAAATGTGGTAATTTTCTGTTTAATAGATTTTGAGAAAAGTAATTTAAATTTTTTTCAACATTTTGGAATGGTGGCCATATTTGATGATAGATGGGCATCATTAATTAATACAGACTGTGAAAGGCCAACATACAACGATATCACTCAATTTGCTCAGATTCTCTACTGGAGATTTTTTAGAACGAGTCATTTAAATTGTTTTCTATTTTTAATAAAGGTGACTATATAGGCTGTCAGATGGGCATCATTTATATAAAATTGAAAGGAATTTATGTATGGATGCTTTCTGCCAAATTTGGCCAAATTATGTTCCGTAAGTTTTAAGAAGAACTTGGTAAATGGTTTTTCTATTTTTAGCAATGGCTGGGATATAGATTGGCAGATTAGCATCATTTATACAAAAATCTGAGGACTTCATGCTTGGATGCTTTCTGTTTTTTTTTTATTGTAGTAACAGTGGTCATATTTCAGGATGATCAGCATCAAATGTACTTGCCTTTATGCCAAAATAAATAGCACATGTTGACAGATGCATGATGACATATGTATGCTTCTTTTCGTTTCTTCTTACTTTCGGTATGCATAGACAAGTTGAGATTGATTTAAAAATGTTACGTCTTATTAAATTACAGCACAGCATTCCACAATATATTATTACAAGAGAAGTTGAAGATAGGTGTTAATAGCCACCACCAATCCCAACTCCTCTCCCTATAGATGTACCACATTTTATTAGCCAGCAGTAGTTCTGGTAACCAACTGCAAATAAAATTTTAGCACAAAGAACCATTTGCTGATTCTTGGATACCACAGAGGTTTATTTATCAAGGTTTACTATTTTCCAAATTTGTTTAATTATCTAATTATCACAATGCTTTATTCTGAACAAGAACTGCACAATCTGTCTGCATTGTACTCATATTCTTGTACAAAAACTTATCTGAATACTGTATGGTTTAGTTTTCAAGATCTTCATTTAGCTTCAATAAAACCTTCACTTGAATTCAAAGTCAAAACACTTGAACCCGAGTTTGTCAAATATTTGGAAACATCCCTAAAGTTTGAAATCTCTTGGTGATACCTTTTGGTATTTCTCACACAGGAAGCAATTTCAATATTTTGCTGACAATCTGATGTAACTGTGTAAACTATGCATGGCAGAAAATTCAGAGTTAGAAGGAATGCAGCAGTTCTAAATTGTCTTGACAAGATGTATCACAGAAACTGGAGCCAGAGACTGTGATAAGAAATTCCTAACACTCAAGGAGCCTCATTCTCATCATTACAGCTCCAAAAGCTTTGCAGCTTTGTCTGACATAGCCAGCCAAAACTTTTAACCCAAAAAGAAATACCCATGAAAATGCTGACTCAACGGTCTGCATAAGACAAGATTTGACTGCCAAAGCATTTCTTGACATTTCACTCCATAAAGTTTTCATACTAAAAAGTAACACTTTGTCTCATCCTGAACATTTTTTAAGCATATAGAAGCACACCAAATTTTGTTGAAATCCCATTAATTTGCATATATGTATAGGCTTAAACAGTAATTCAACATAATCCTGGACAGATAGTACCAGGAAAGTTCACATATCCCTAAAATGACACAAAGAAAACAAAAAAAGATAAATGCAAATATTTAAAAAAAAAATACTTAAAATAAAAAGTCTGATTATTTTTTTAAATATAATCCATACACTTTTAACAAATGACCCTAGTGGGTCTGATATTACTCACCTGGACAACTGATATGTTAGCTTGTGAAAGCAGATTCATACATGTGTGAAAATGTGGAGTGGAAAGAACAGTATGGAGCACTTAGATGCCACATTGTATCTATTAGGCATAAAAAAGCAATATGTTTCCAGTTTCATACAAAAATAAAGTTGGCTTGGTAGGTCAGACTAAGATTACTTATTTTTATTCATTTTCCCTAATTTTGTTCCTATGAGAAAAGGCCTTGTCTCCTCAATAAGATGATGTTATATGACAGTTTGATATATATTCTCTATAAAATTACTTAAATAGCTTGAACAGGATGCAAAGGAAGCCATTATGGAGTCAAGCCTTCTGGTCTAGGTCTAGTAGGCACTACAAAAATGTTGGAGAAATAGTAAGCATCTTAATAAGTGTGATGACAAATACTGTTACATACTGAAAAAATGAAAATGCATCCTGGTTATAACATGCAGAAAATCCAGAATTCATTTGTTTCTTGTTTTTTTTTTAAAAAAGAATTATTTTTCATGGACAGACAATTTCTAGGTTAATTCTGAAAAATTGAAGTATCTGGGTATTTGTGTTAATGATGATAATTGAATTTAAAACTGTTTCTGAAAAAAAAAAGAATATTGGGTTATTGGGTTTTTGCTTCATTTATAATACAAAATATAAATTTAAATTATTGGTGATTAATGGCATGTAATGCATAAAAATGCCATAAAATAATGCATATAGCTATACTGGTAATAACATAAAAAAAACCAAATGTTTCAGACATTTTAATATGGTAATACCATTTTTAGGTACTCAGTGGCTTTATTTGCTTTTGTTAGGAGTGATAGCAAGGTGCCTTGCCAGTGGCATCACTAGGGTTGGTGTCACCCAGTGTGGTAACTCATGGTGTCACCCCCATGGACCTCCTTCCTGCACAAAAATTCAAACATTGTATAGACAGTCATGTGCGGTAACTCATGGTGTCACCCCCATGGACCCCTTTCCTGCACAAAAATTCAAAAATTTTATAGACAGTCATTTTGGTGTCATCACCTCTGATGGTGTCACCCGGTGTGGTCTGCACCCCCCGCACCCCCTAGTGACAGCACTGTGTCTTGCCAAAGGTTACTGGTGTGCATTTCTGAACTGCCTCTTTCTAATGCATTACGCATGTACAGACAATACTTGGATCAGTTGGGTTAAGCATGCTTTAAGGTATCTTGCCTAAATGGAACAAGATAGTAAATTCATTCCCAATGTCAATAAGACACAATACAGCAAATTCATTCCCAATGTTGCCAAAGGATACAATACAGAAATTTATTCCCATGATTGCATACACTTAACTGTTTTCCAAACTTCTCTTAGTCATAATTTATTTTATCTACTTAGAATGTTACTTATTATATTTCTATTTTATAGTTCTCGTCAGCTTCAAACAAGATCAAATAATTTAATCCTGAGAGTGAATCTTTTAAAAAATTTAAAGAAGACTGAAGTTCTACTGGCTGTAAAGAATATCCAGGAAATCAAGATAAGGTCATTTCTTTATTCTACCCATAGAGAGTTCAAAGCATCTCTACTGTTCTTCAGCTGTAAAAGATATCCAAAAAAGCTGCTCTGGTGGACATATTAGATGTCAGATTGACACTATTTTCATTCAGATCCAAGCAGACATCATTAAGAAGACATTGGTGAAAGTAGTGACAACAAGATGTTCAAGACAGCCATTGTTACAGCCATACTGGATGTATGACTGGCACTATCTTCATTTAGGACCAATTAGGTCATAAGAAGTCTATAGGTGAAAACCTTATGTTGATATAGCCATCCATTTGGAAGGAGTAGAGACAACACCATGATGGCCAATTTGATGGTCAGTTTCCATCGTTTTCATTTAGAACCAACTAGACACAATAAGAACTCTTCTTCTGAAAACTCCATGTTAGAAAGACTTTATATTTTGGAGGAATAACATTAACAAGATCATGACTGCCAAGGTGACCATATTGGATGTCAGATCCCATGCCATTTCCATCTAGGATCAACTAGACCAGTGGTTCCCAAACATTTTCGGGCCACCGCCCCCTTGGTTATCCTCAGTGCCCCCTACCTTACCCCATAACAAGCATTATTCAGCAATAGCGCCCCCCCCCCCCTTGGTAATCCCACTGCCCCCCAGAGGGAGGTACAGCCAACTTTGGGAACCACTGAACTAGACATTATAAGAAGTCTTCAAGTAAAATGTTTACGTGAACAACTTTCTAGGAAAACTAGCAATGATAAGATTTCTAGATGGCCATTGTGGTGGCCATATTGGAGGTCAGATTGACACTATTTCATTTTACAACCAGCTAGACATCAAAAGAAGTTGTTCAGTGAAAACCCCATTCTGATATGACCATCCGTTCAAAAAGAGTAGCAATAACAATATTTTCCGCTTTGAATATTCGAACACATTGTTTATATTACTGTTAAATGATCTGACTGAATCACAAATGACCTATCACCACCTGTCAATCATGCTGATCAATTAACCAGTCAGCGAGCTCAAATTAGACAGACCTCCAGGCATTGCTTTTGTTCGCCATTTTCCTCTGACAAGCTTCTTGTGGCAATAATGAATTGATTATGATAAGTATTTACAAATTTTGCAATGATTTGTTGATTTCTCGATTGATAATGGTGAAAACAAGTCAGTGCGAACCTTGTAATTCTGACAGTTGATATCCAGATCATAAAAATAGAGAAATTAGATTTATTCCTTTCATGAAACATAGACAAAACTTCGATGGATGAAGACTTCTTGTGGTCGCATGTACAATCAGCTGAATATGGAAACAATTGATGGTAATTACAACTTGTTTACATAAAAGTATAGAGAAAAACATGTCCCAAACCCCACAAACTGAAATTGAAAAATATATGTAAAAATAAAGGTTTCCAGAATATAGATGGAGAACACCCTAACTTTTGGCTTTGATGTATATTATTTTTCTTGTATAGGAAGCATTGGACTGCAGACTGCATTATTTTATAGTTCGTAAGGATACACGTTAATGTTGGCTTGTCCCAGAAATAATGGTTTATCCTTTTGATCTTTCAGACACTTGAGTGACTCTTTACTTTCTCACTGGGCTGGAGGGGTGGGGATATAAAAAAATAATAAAGAAATACAAAAAAAAACAATGGTTTTGGATAATTATCGTCTGATATATTAAGCATGCATTTCCATTAACAAATATTATTGATCAAAATTCCATCTGACGAACAGTAGAACTTTAAAATTATTATGCACAACAGTATACTTCTACACAAGAATTATTTATGACTTTGTTATAAATTTTTAATTCATTTACTTCCAAGGCAGCTTAAACATAAACCAGATAAAGTTAATAAGGATAAGATTATATATTTAATACATTCTTTTGGAGCAAATTTCCTTATACATTAATAAGTTCTCAAGCAGCTTTAAAATTTAAAAATTTATTTTTATTATTTAATGAAATAAAACACTTATATTATTACTATACAAACTTGAGCTACAAATATAAATATTGTCCACTGCAGTATAATTTATGCAACTTTGTAATTTTACATTTGTAAGAATAATGAAAATCATTTTTAATAAACATATCACTTAAACTGAAACATATTTCTTTGCCAAATACTGCATGTTTGTCAGCGGTTAACAGGTGGTCATATCACATGATTTGTTTGGCAGAGCGATCTATCATCTCGCGTAAGGTCAATTGCATAGATTATCTTCAATCCCATCATGTCGTGGGCGACCACACATATGGGCAAGTTGGGGTAGGGAGCACTGGCCTGCCCTCACCCTCACCACCTGGATTTAACCTTTAAACATGTTTTGGCCTACATCAGTAAAATTTAATAGCGGACCACTACATTTCCCCCTGAAAATAATTCTGCAGGCACCCCTGCATCATGCAGTGCTCTATATGGTTTGTTCACCTGCATGATGTTTTAGGCAATAGATCTATCTGCCTTGATTAGGGGGTGAAGATATAGATGAAAATTAATCTATTCCCATTCTTATAAATGAAAATAAATCTATTCCCATTCTCATAAATGAAAATAAATATATTCCCATTCTGTAAAACATGTAAGTTAACATCATATAAAACAGTTACTCCATACAGTTATCATCTACTTTTCTTTATCTATTAGAATTTCACAAGATATACTACCTAAAACAAAACAAATACTCAATATTTGTGTAAAAATTGAAGAGCTTTGAGAAATTATTACTTTGTGAAAATCTTGCACAAAACACAAAGGATAGAAAAAATAAAATTGTTTTCAGGTGTAGTTTCATTACTTTTAACTTTTTAAATTTTGTGCATATAAATTTTGCTTAAAACCAGATTTAGTGTGATTTCTTCAGATAAATTGGTCTATATAAAACTGCGGTTACCTGGTACACACTACATGTACATATCTGCCATGATCATTTCAGGATACCTGACCTAAGTTATGACAAATTAGCAATGCAAACCAACAGCAAGAGACTTTCACCAAGACTGATGCTACTGGCTAAAAAGAATTTGCAGGGAATTTAGAAAGAATCCATTTCCTCCTTCCTTTTATGCTGAGAATTTAAATTATCTCAGATATCCTTGTGAAACCACAACATACAGTTTAGCAAAAAAAAAACAATTTTCTTACATGTTGAGCTAATACATTCAAAGAGTAAAAAAATCTGTCATGGCCTTTGATTTTGAACCCAATGTCATGGATAGAATATCATTAAGCTCATCTCTGATGCTGTCAATCTGTATCAAACATTTGTTATTACCTTTAACTTTGAACCTGACATCTTGAATAGAAAATCACCAAACTCAGCTCAGAAACTGTCAATGTATACCAGAAAGTTTGTTTTCATCCATAATTAATATTTTTTTGAAAAGAAAAAAGATAAAATGTTATTGAACTCGAATCATTAAATGTTTTCATATGTCCACAAACTGGATTTGAGAAAAACTATCACATACTTGTTGATGTTAATGTGCTCATAAACCAACACAGAGTTGGAACCAAGAAATTTGACCGTGAAATAAGAGTGCTGAGATCGATTTCAACTTATCTATTCTAAAAGAAAGACCCCTGTCAAGCCTGGTCCAAATTCGTTTGTATATGTAATATTCAATGTGTTCATAAGCTCATGGAGGTACAAAAATGCAAGCAGTGACCTTTGATGTGACTAGGTGTGGCGTTTAGACTTGTTCACAGCAGCACAGCCATGTTGGTGTTAAGATCTGTACCATTTTCAATCAACACTAAACTACATGTCATATAAGGTCTTTTGTATTACCCCAAGTAGATATGGTCATCTGTTCAGTAGAAAAACTAACAAGATTTTCAAGACCACCACCATGGTGCCCTATCTTGGATGTCACATCAATATTTTTTTCATTTACCACCAGCTATATATTATTAAGAAATCCTTTAATGAAAATCCAACATTAATATGACCATTTATTCATGAGTAGTGATTACAAAACTGGATACTCAAAAAGTATCCATTTCATTGTGTACAAACTAAATCTCCAGATAAAACTGTATGGTAAATTTTATATCCTTTATCCAAGTAGTTTAGAAAGGGTAGCAATAAATAATGACTTCTAACAGATGCCCAATAAGTAGAAAATTATTGTAGTGAGGAGTCAAATTTCTTGATTAAAGAGAAAAAGTTCATTTCATGTGTAAAATATTAATAAGTGAAAACCTTTAGGAATCAAGCATTGCTCAGTTACATCACTAATCTTAAACTCTCTCATCAGTAAATAAAAATTAGATATTTCCTTTACATTATAAGTCATTAGCTTTTTATTTTTATAAGATAAAAAAGCATGAGAAAATATTTTATTTCCCCTTCATGCACTATGTGTACTTCAAAATGAAGCAACAACATGTAACACCATGATGCTTATTGCCTTTATCTGACAGCATGTTTTAACCTCAGTGGTACATGTAGCTGATGTCACACCTGCTTTCATCAAGGATTATTAGACAATATTGTAATCTTCAGGGTCATTAACCCATCAGGAGTTCTTAAAAACAAGACTCAAAACACATGTCAAATCTTAGTGCAGTGCAAGAACCCTTTCCAAAAAAAGTGTAGTCCCCAAGTAGACAACTTAAGTCCATCTTAATCATATTCTGTCAAATCACAGCAGATGAACAGTCTTCCATGTTAGAGTAATAGCTATGAATGGTACAAGGTGGCTTCCCACTGTGATTTAGGTCATGACCTAACATATGTGCACTTTACTCTTCACCTTTCACAGTTTTTTTTTTGCTGACTGGCATCTTTTAAAGTTGTCATTCCAATGATGATGTTGAAATGCTGACTCTTCTTCTGTAAAAAGGAATCTTAGTGTACATTATACATAGGATGAGAAACAAAATGCAGTGACACTGAACTTTTGGATCAAATGAGCCGAAAACTCTAAAAGCTATAGGGATATTTCTAATTTATTGCATGCAAATTTTTTTAAAGAACATTAGGGGTAGAATTTGATTCTTAGGGCTGAAAGTCTTTTCTACATGATCTGGAAAAAAGTTCAAGCACAGGAAACATGATTACAAATTACTACATACTTAACTTATTTACCAATGTTTATAAAAAGGACCTAGAAAAATAAAAGTATATCAAATCCCAATAAAAAGAATAAACTGTGATTTATGTGCATTCATGTAAAATGATCTTCCTTTGTAACATTTAGAGTTTGCTTGACCTAATTAAAATTATATTTGCAGTGAAATATACAATTATGGATACTTTCACCTCTGTGAATCTGTCTGTGAGAAAAAGCCCACCATTCAATTCTGCCAAATTACACACTGATTTATGTCACCTTAGACTGCTCCAGTGGCCTAGTGATAAAAGTGTCAGCCTGGGATGTGGGAGGTCGTGGGTTTGAATCCCAGTTAATCATACCAAATACTTTAAAAAATGGTACTAACAGCTGCCTCTCTAGGTGCTCAGAATTAAGAGGTTAGTGTTAGGACTGGTCAGCCTGGTGTTAAGATAATGTAACTGGGTAGGACATCATGCTACATGTCTGCAGCATGATGTCCCAGTGCTAGACATCACTATAAACTGCCACACTGCAGACATCTTAGCAATATGACTGAAAAATTGTTAAAGCTATGTCAAAAATCCAAATCACACACACACACACACACACACCTGTCACCTTCAAGAAAAAACAAAATAAAAACACACCAATGACTATTACAAAACCTATTAACGATGGGTGCATCCTGGTCATTACAAACGGATCAGCAGGGCCTTAAACAGAACAACCTGTATTTGAAAACTAAAGTTAGGAGAAGATTTGCATTCAGAGACAATGATTTTTATCAATGATGACATGGAATGCTTCAAATCCAACTCCTTCAAGAACTTAGTACAAGTTTAGTAAATAAATAGTACATTCATTGTAAAAATATAAAGACGATCAAAAAGGAACATATCTCTGTCCAAAAATGGACAGACAGACAAACAGATGGACAGAAATGATGAATACCACAGAGGTTACACAACTTGAGGAAGGTCCCTAATGAACAAATAAAACCAAACATACATACTACAAAGAAATAAATAAATCTTTTTACTTAAATTTAACATCAAATCAGCTTTTGATTTTAATATTCCACTCTTTTTTTATCAATAATCCTGTTGAATTATATTTTCATCCCCTTGAGAGTGAGAGAGATCTCAGAGCACAAAGCAACACTTGCATGCTGCCTGTTGGAGAACCTGGTGTAATTTGATAGCCACCCCCACTTTCCCATGCTTCTCAAACTACACACTGGGATTTCAATTCATGTGGTTTGTACCAAATATGCTTGCTTGCAAACATACCTGTAGATCATTTGGTGTATTCACCCATATATAATGTGAAGAATTTAAATGAAAACCTTGATCTACCATAATAACCTGATCTGGCTGATCATGTGACAGCAGATCTGGGTTTAACCTGTTCACACACACATATATATATATATATATATATATATATATATATATATATATATATAAATGCCTGTAAAAAGATGCTCCTGTAAACTGCCAAGATTTCATTGTCATGACTAAGAAGATAAATACTCTACTTAGTGACTTTCACTTTAAATATCACAACAGTTTGCAGAGT
>JAECUM010073540.1:0-10133 GCA_016617855.1 Megalonaias nervosa | reverse complement strand
TGTGTGTGTCTGTGAGTGCACTTTTACGTGCGTATAAGTGCTTTCGTGTTTGTATGTATGTATGTATACATACTTATTTATACTTACTGCAGACAATGAAGTAGTTGAAGCAACAAAAGTAAATACCAAATGAAAAACGAATGCAGCGAGTCATCCTCGTGATATCGGGAATGAAAAACGTCCTGTTCAGTCACCTTATGTGGCGAGAAAGATTTCAGTATGTATTGGTTAGTCATCAGGCACATTCAACTATGAACGATAGTATATGGATATACTTGAAAAGTCTTTCCGGCGTATACATTACAACTTAAAGTACTGCAACTAAGCGGTGAAGTGACATTACTACCCATCGATTTTCATAAAACATATACTGTTACACAAATGACACATCCTGCAGAAAATGTATAGGGTCCGCTTATGTTTTTAATTTAATTACTCTCATCTGGTCTACTGATTCACATTGGTCTGATCTTTTAATGAAGATTCATTAAGACTGATAAACATGACACTCGTGTTCTTTGTTATCTACACATATATAACATTTGTCTGTTGAACAGATAGTAAAATAATTTATAATTATTTATAGTCTGCTAATTTGTGTTTAGGTTAGTCTCTTGTCTATGTGTATTGATTTGTCGAAAGGGGCATAGGACCTGAAAGAGCTCTAGTATGACACTGGATTTTATAGTATGCTAGACACTTTGTCTACAGGCCAACAGTTGGTGAATATTTAAGTTTAAGAAACAGATGTTGGGTCGAAGAGTGATTATTGGGTCGAAAAGATGACTGCAGCATGATGTTTCTTCTTTGCTTCTTTACTGTCCTAAAGTGTTACTTTCAAAGTTGAGGGGCTGTATATGCTAGTGAAAAAAGTACATTATTTTGAAGGCCCGATTTGTACGTTAGTGTCGGTGAAAATAGTTTTATATCTTTGTCTAATCCCGCTCATAAAGAAATACATTGATATTTATTCCAAATGTAACGTGTCTTCCGTATACATATGCAGGAATCATATTATTTTTAAGATACACACTTCCCAAGAGCCAGAATATAGTACATATCTTATTTACTTCCACTAGCGGCTAACGTAGAGTGATGGTAGGGCAGAGATGGCGTCGTCTCGATTCCAATTAACAACGTGTATTTCATATCTTGTGGACTGTGGGAAATTATTATGTCCCTTACTTCTCCTTTATTGAACATGAGAGACGTTTATATTTACATAGTTGTGCAATAGCATATTCGTCATTGCATCTATCAACCATTTTGCTCTTGTTGCATTTGTAAAATTGTGATTCATAGAACCAAGACAAAAACTATTGATGTCTTGGGCAGGGGGTCAAGTGGTTTGTACATAGAAGATTATGTGTAATCATCATCTTTAGAAAGTATATTGCCATTGTAAAAAATGTCAAGTACATGCACTTATTTTTCTTTACGTCCTATTTACTCAGTTAATATTTTATATTTATGTTTTTGATCGTCGCTGCATATCAGCTACATATAGTAGTCCTACAACGTAAGAGTGGAACCCTGATATTTACATGCAATGTACCGTTTGCTTCATTTAAACAATTTTTCGGTGCTTAAAATGCAGATTGCATATAAATTGGTATAATATTTATTACCAATAGGTTTCCACTACATTTAGTCAGTTTCTAATTGCTTACAGCAATAGGCATCACTCGCTGACGTATAAAATAAAAATATAAAGGCCAAACTTCAATAATTTCAACGCCTAACAATATGCAGCATATGAAACTTTACGGAATAAAAATAAATATCGTATTTTCAAAAAGCTATTTTAAATACTATATGCAACATTTCGATAAATGGTCGATTTAAAATGTATCTCTTATAGAATTATATTGTTGTATTCTTTATTTTTCCCTTTTCACTCAGATAGCAGGTATATATTCAAGCATAGGCAGAGTACAAATTCCAGAAGAAAATTGCAACAACTGAAATATGAACTCATTAAAATATAATTTCACAAGGTCACGGGGTCTGGGCGAACCTCAAATGTTTAGACAGTGAGCTAAATGGTTGGCAAGATCCAGTAAAGAGATATCATTAACAAATAAAATGCTCTCAGCTCCAACCATTGCAAACCGACTTGAAAGTTTGAATATAATCACATCTGATTCTGATACATACATTAATATTAATTCTTAAGTATGCCCGCATTTAAATTATATAAACTGAGTCTAGGTATTTCCTAAAACATTTATCATTACTTTTTATATTTTAAGCAAAAAATTATGGAAACAGTCACACCTCTGAACACGACAATCTCTCCAATGGATGCATGTATATACCTGCAAACGTTTAACACAGATTAAGGGAAGTCATTTAAGTATATAAGAAGTATAAACTAAGAGAGTGTTGTTCAATGAAGACATACAGGCTTATACCGACAAGCAGGTTGATATACACAAAGAGTAAAAGAGATGATATTAATATCGAAAACATATTCCTTTAGAACTGAGCTTATCGAATGCACATTTTGTCAACTGAACTAAATATGATTCAAGCTTGAATTAGCCACGTTCATCTTCATTTATAATTAAATGTCTTCCATATATTATGAGTGCCTGGCTCTCGTTGGTATTTTATCCTCAGCTTAGTGAAGTGAAATAAGAATATTTTATTTTTTTGTTTCTTTCCATTCTTCCACAGTCCTTCCTTGTTTAGCGTATTACTAAGTTCTTTCTTAAGCCCATTCATTCATGAACACACTAGAAACCCCTACAGCGTCTGAATTTTCTTCTACTGTATTTATTAAAAACCCTACGATGCTACAACCCAAGAGATGAAATCGAGATCACACTGACCTTTCATTTCCTACAGTAATAGCAATCAGTATCAAATCGACAACCAAATATCTTGTTAATACTTGAATATTGGTCGCGTTTGTTGTTTTCTTGTTGGCCTTAAGTGGATGTAAAGCTATAGCATATCATATATTTAGATGAATTCGATAATCAATAAACTGTGACTCACGTGTTAGAAATTAGGTATTATAATATTGTTTCAATCAAATATGTGTTGAAGTTTCATCTTTGCATGATCGTAGATTCATTCATTGGAAGATTTTCATCTTTTTTGAGAGTTTTGATCCCCGAATTCCTCGTACCTAACAGCTTTTGAACGCTGTAGGCTTTAAGTGTTTATTTTTTCTTAAATATTATTAAATTACATGTGAAGTTCTTTTCTAAAATGGATGAATATAACTTCGATATTAGCGTGCTGTTTTAAGAACTGGGTCGTGATCGATGTGAACGGGCTTAATGATAAAGTACTCAGGCAGCACGGTTTTGATCATAATAATAAGATACAACGAAGATTCACTTATCGGATGTCCTGTCAGTGCCATTATCCGCCAGTTTTGTAACATTTTGTACCAAGATATTGCCCTTCAACGACCTAAAATACATTAATGAATTATGAATATTTAAACACTTACATTTTGTTTTAAATTCCAACAAGATTTGCAGTGAACTTGCAAGTTTACAAGATCTGTGATAAATTGTTATATTAAGCTTGATTTTGACATAATATTCCAGGTTAGTGCCCGTAAGTAACTAACCACACTCAGATGATGCAAGCAGTTAACACATTATCCTAGGAAACGAAACTGAAACCCTCAAGATCTGGTTTCATGTTATACACTTTCGTTTCGTATAGGTCATGTGGTAATAGAAGAGAAGTGTCTCTCCACAGAATTTGTCTTTCTTAAAGCTTAATCAAAGGACAAAACGAAACCTTATAATTTAGAAAGCGGGCTCTCGGTTCAATGAATTTCAGTAATTGAAAGGCCGTGCGTTCAATGCACTCATATATGGTTAAGATTAAGAAATAATACAGTACAACAGAGTTAAGTTACAGATGGATTCCATGACACAGCCAAATACAATAAAGAAAATTAAATACATAAATAATTAAGTCATATAATTGAAGTACAAACTACCAGGATGTGTTGATATTTTACATTTCATTCAGTATTTGAGAGATTGCTTCAATTGTTTTTACTAACTTTTATATGAAACTGTCAACAGCATAACTCCAGTCGGTATAGTGAATAATACGAAGTACAGAAAATCAAGTGCATGACATTATGTAAAACGAATGTTGATTATCGAGATAAGGTATTTACTATTGTTGATATGAAATTGTCATCAACATAACTTGATTGTATTAGTTTCGTTTCCTGTTTGAGCCCGTATAGTGAATGAGGCAAAGTACTGAAAGTCGAGTGTAGGACTATTTGTAAAACGGTTGCTGGCTGTTGAGATGTCGTATCATGTAGCATGAAACTTGTACACATAGTCATATGCTTCATTTCTGTTGATGTCAACATGCTTATAAAGTAAAAAATTGATCTTACGTCTTCATGTATAAAGGATTATTAGTATAAAAAATTACAACAAATATATAAAACAATTCTTTGAAATAAACTTGAGCATGTGAGCCCTCTAATTAGACAAACAGAAAAACCATACGGACTACGAGTCAGTAGCGTTCAATCAACCGACAATTCAGATCCGAAGAAAAATATATGCTGTTATCTTAATAAAATATTTTATATCCATTATATTAGTTGAAAAAAATATATTGCAAGGTAAACAAAAAACAAATATATCGGCTCGAAAGAAAAGTCCGCCATCTCCGCATAAGTGAAATGGTTTATTCCTTATACTCATTGGAGTGCAAAGTTCCAGGAATATTTTGTTCCACATCTGCGAACCATTTTAATGGTAATTAAGTCGGGCATTTTCTAAACGAAATATTCGAGAAATTGAAATTATAAACAGCGGCATACATGGGTTTTGTAACTATTCCGCTTGTTTTTGTTGTGTGCGAAATAATATATGTGCGTGTGTTCGTTTTCTTGAGTCGCATATCCGAACTAATAAAATCAGTACCAATATTCCTAGTAAGTCGTGCTGTAGTTTGCCAATGTATAATACCATTATTGAAACCTTTATGAACATCGGCGGGAAAAACAATAAAGCAGTGGGTCTACATAGTTGTAGCGACACTGATAAATATTCGGCGATAGGTTATATTTGCAGCTGATATATTTCATACTTAATCGTATGATTTACGTAAAAGCTACAAGTCAGATTTATTCCTTTTTAAACGTGCTAACCCCTTCTATACGATTTTCTTTATTCTGTTTTGTTATCAGTTCCATTGCTTTACGCTAATAAGTTCTTATTTTTTTAAACATTGCACACATGCTCATTCCTTTTTTAATTTTGAAATAAGAAAAGGCTCTGAATGCTTGAAACTTTAACATTTTAGGTTTGATCTACGTATCATTTTATTGTATTCCACATTTCCTCCAAATATCGTCTGGTTTATTTTATACTGTCACTTGAAGCACAACAACATTATTATTTGCCTCATGATTATCAACGAAGTTAATATTTGTAAGGTGACTGAACTGCAAGAGATGCACACCAATGTTGACAGAAGAGATTTGATAGATCAGTTTCGTTAAAGAAACTTCTCAAATTTTAATCACCTTGGCATTCATCGAAATGTATGCAGATGGTTCTTATGAAAACTCCTCCACTTCCTTGTGTCAGGTTTTCATTCCGTCAGGATAAAGACCTGGCAATTATAGTTCGACTGAAACAAATAGATTTTAATCTCTTAAGCATTGTCAATAAGGGCTGCCAAGTATGTGAGATATTACTACAATTTGTACCCTTGTTCCTAGGTCAGCTGACCGGGGAACAAGCTGTACAAAACTGCGATTCCAGAACTATTGGGCCCATAGCAGCGTCGGTCCGCTAATGCTTTCGGCTCATAACGAATTCGGACTACCCAAATCGGCCCATTACACACCCAGCGCATTCAATAATTCAGTATCCTAAAATTTCAAAGGACCACTAGATCAAATACATGCTGTATTTTATGCAAAGGATATATACGGCTTTTGAGCAGACAGAAGCAACTATTCAGCGAGTGAACTGGAAACATTTTGTATTCTCACTGATGATTTCGCCTCTAGTGTCAACACAATGTTTCCACTTCAACCGTGAAATATTACCTTTTATTATGTACTCATTTCCTTCTCCGTTAATTTTACATTGTCAGAATCGTGCAGTATTTTTACGGTACTGAACACCTTGATACTACAAGCACGTGCACGACAAATGTGCCTAAAATAGTATAGTTTATTAAGAACTACTTTGTAAACAAACCATGTACACTCATGTAGTAGATGTTTAGGCTTTAGTTTATTAGATTTGTTTGTGGATGAAATAAAGCAGATGTTTCCTCTATTCGAAAGTAGACATGATAAAGTGAAAAACAATGTGGGCGCGTTTACTAAGTCACAAATGAAACTTTGAAACAAGCAAATAATTGAACGCGATATTCGCAATGTCCACACCAAATGTGAGACACGCAGTATTGAAAATACCATTCTGATATTTAAACAGTTATTTAGGAGAAATGTTCGTAACATTTAGTTAATGGAATGGTTCCGACTATGATCAGAACTCTCTGGGGTATATACAATAGCACAGAAAAGCATACTGATGGCAAGCGCTATCGCATATCTATCAGACACGGTTCATTTCATAAGTGCAAGTAGTAAATTCGTTAGAAAAATATAACTGAAGGTTTTGGTAGAAAAATAAGGGCCCCAGAGCCAGTAAGTCAAGATGATAAAGAATTTTTATTTCCGCTGGCTTATGGGACTGTCACACACCCATTGCTTTGCAATTTTCCGCGTTAACATTGTTGATACAATGTTTCGGATTTTGGCTTGCGATAGACGCCATAGAGGTTATAAGATAGCTGGGGTACCTACAAAACAACCCCCTCCAACCCCAACCCCCCCCCCAACAAAACAAACAATAAACACAAAAAAATCATGCAAGTGAGAAGGCATAAACACCTCTTCTTTACCTGGTAATAAGAATGGCAAAAATATATTTACATTTTTGCATCTTGAATTTCTTCGAATGTACTTTCTTAGTTCTGCAAATCGGAATTACGTGAACTATGTCATGGTACTAAAGCTCGATGACACACTGCAACACGGTAATGTAATTTAACTACATTTCCAACTGCAATAACATTTTCCTTACAGCACTCAAAATGAAATGAATGTGATATTCGATAGCGTCGTTTTGATAATCTCATTTGAAAGAATTCATATTTTTCCCACATTATGATTCCAAAACGTTGAATGGCAGAACAAAAACGCACATGCGTCTCTCTCTGCTTAAATCACAGACATATGTTCTTCGTGTGGAATTGACACAGCTAAAAACTCCAGTCCATAATCAATAGAATTGAGAGGAATCGACCATAAAACCAAAACCCATTCATTGCAATGCTCATTCATTCGAAGTATGACTCAAATTTCAATTTCAAGTAGAACAAAGAGACAGTTTTTTTTGCAACTGATCTGGAACGCGCTGCTAAGTTCAATGGTCGTTGGGCTCTGCTATGTGCGCATTAATATTATTTTTGTGCATTAATCAATCCACAGCTGTGTATTTATTTTGGAATACAGCATAAATTCAATTACTTTATTTCTTGAAGTGTAATTTTGTATAATTAAATCTTCGATAGAATAATAAAATGAGTATATAATAAACAGGTTGCTGCATTTGTTTCTCAGCTGAATACTGAACCCCCAAAGGTTGTGCTGTATTAATCAAAAAATCTCTTTCATATTGTTCTATACAAATGCAATAACCAATAAGTATGTGCTAGAATAAATGTCGATTTTCTTTTTTATTATAATTTGTTTTTAATGGCAAATCCTTTGATTCGCATGCATTTGTTTATCCATTCTGCGTGAATTCGATTAATGGCTGCATTACTATATCGATACAAAGAAATTCCAAATTTTATAACATTTTTAGGACACCGACCTTTTAGAGATTTAGATTGTAAATATAATACTTCATTTATGCATTTTGTCACGTGAATGAATGCTTTCATGCGAAAATAAAGAGATCTGTGTTTTCGTTAGAAGAGCCTAACATGATTCAAAAACTGATTTTAATGATTGTGGGTTTACTTGTAAGGAATTTGGCTGCCCTATTTGATTAATTCTGCATTCAGAAGTGATTTGTTTTGTGATCAGACAGGCTTGCAGCCTATGTCGTTAAGAGACGCTGAAACCTAATTTCAATTATTACTTTATTTCATTTTCCAATCGACACTAATCAGTGTACGCTATTTCGTCATTTGAGACATATTATGATTGTGACAATTCTATTGATGAATTTATTTGAGTGTTTATCTTACAACTGTGTACCATTTGGTCTTGAGTGTAACATATATACCATATCGTATAGGTAACACAGAATAGCAAATAACAACAGCCCAGGCAAGTTCAGGCACTGACAATTGGCGTGATTCATGTGGACAATTATTCATGAAAATGTTAGTACTTGAAACATGCATGTTGTTGTTTGGAATTCATTTTTATGAATACTTTACATTGTCTTTTCATTAATGACATAAATGTGTACTATAGAGGATCAACAATGGTGACTCGTTTTCAGATCTATTTGCTTTGATGGGGACAGAGGGAAGGAGGGTGGGAGAGAGAAGATCAAATGATATTGGCCTAAATATAGAAATACAGGTCTGAGGAACATACATAATGGCAGATATAATTTCTAAATAGAATAGAGAATAGAATAATGGAATAGAGAAAGTAGTTCCAAAAGTGTTGTCACCACTGTCTGGATAAACGTGGTGATATAATTTTTCTCTCACTGATATATATGAAGATGTCATTGTGAAATATATAATAAATCTACCTATAAGAGCTTCCATTTGCATTTGACTGTTTGCATATGGTCACGTTTAGTAAATAGTTTCTTAAATACTCTTAGGGTCACAGTTTATACTGAAAATAAATAATTAAGATATCTACTTTGTAATTTTCAGAAATTGTACAATGCTAGTACATTACAAAATCATATTATCCTACAACCATTGACTTCATAAAAGGGCCGGCAAACCCAGAAAAAGTACAATCCCTTAACATAATTCTGATATATACCACACATTCCCTCCTTAACATAATTCTTCTATCAGGCAGACATAGAAAAATTATTATCACCCGATCCCTCCTTAACAGAATTCTGCTAACAGGCAGGTCCAGAGAAAATGTCATACGCATCCCCATTAACATAATTCCGCTATCAGGCAATTCCAGAGTAAACGTTATAATACAGACCCTCCTTAACAGAACTCTGCTATTTTGCAGTCCCAGAGAAATATTATCACACAATTGTTCCCAAATCGAATCCTGTTATTAGACAGATCAAGAGAAAGGGTTATCATATTATCGTTTCCTTACATATTTTCACAATACGGAACTAAACAAACTGATAGTTAAATACGTGTTTCTCAGATTTATACATCTTATCTACACCTTTGTTAACAGAACATGTGAACAAATATACAAATTAAATTTGAAGGAGCCACATCTGGCAAGGGAACAATTCTAATACTATCCATGCAAGGGAGATGGTTATCAAAGTATAATTTCAATACATATTTACACAATACAGAACTAAAATTAGTATTTATCAGATATATACATTATATATCTTATTAAAACACGCAATCATCAAGTTTGATACATCTGTTTAGCTAATAAATATTACAAATTAATACGATACAAATTGACTAAGGAGTACACATAGGCATATTATTGTGCAAGTAGCTAAGGATCAGCCACTAAAAATGTGAACTACATCTAACTAAGGGTCTGTTCAAGTACATGTAGTACATGTATTCTAGGCACCAGAATGAAGTAAAATGAACTGAACACCCCCAAATGTGTGTAATTGAAATATGGTCTTATGTTAAATTGAGGAGTGCTTCTAATAAGCCCACACATTCCTGTATTTAGGTAAAGATCTATGACATCATATGGCGACTCAGTAAATTATGTTTGACTTGGAACTATACTGAGCAAACGGGTGTAAAATATATACCTCTATTTCAAAAACCATCAAAACCATTTGACTTCAATTATCCTATCTGATATTTGCCGTAATGAAAAAGTTTTCGTACATTTTTGTCGCTCCAGCTACCATAAAAAATTGGTCGACTACCAAGAAAAAATATATTACAAC
>JAECUM010073539.1:0-12776 GCA_016617855.1 Megalonaias nervosa | reverse complement strand
TAGTAGTAGTAGAAAGGAGTAGTAGTACTATTAATTGAAAGGACTGATAGTAATAGTAGATATAGTAGTAGTAGTAGAAAGGAGTAGTAGTAGTAGAAAGGAGTAGTAGTAGTAGTAACAACTGTACAAGTATCAGCATAATGGTATCGGAGGAGGAGTAATAAAAGAAGGAGTGATATTAAGTAAACGAAACTCGCAGTAAGATAGCCTCAGTGATAGCCTCAGTAATTGATTTGATAGTGTACCGATACTTAGTACAGAGATACAAAAGAGAAAACAGGTGCAATGTAAACATTAAGAAACTACTAATATTTAGTTTTTCATACCTGAGGTGGTGTAGATCTACGTTACTTCCCAGTTTGGTATCTGTCTTAAAACGTCAGTATCACACTAGTATATGCAAATGTGAGCTTTCCTGAACTGTTGAGTATTTTATATAGTGTTATAGATATCAGGAAGTTAAATATACAGATCAGTCAGTCGTTAGTGGTTTTAGAGGAATTTAATGTTCGAAACGCCCATAGGTTTAACATGGGTGTGGGGAGTCGCTATTTACACAGAAGGACACCATAGCCACAATGGAAAATTTAAAATGGAGGGAAGAACATTGTGTCCACAAGGGAAAATTAACATTGGGGTTAACTACAGCCACAACGGGAAATTGTCATAGGGGCGATATAGTCACAGAATCACCTCATGCCAAATATAGACCTATATATTTTGATTCTATATGCAATGTAAATGACATTATTTGCTTCGTTGAATTTGAATAACTGTCGTCGTGATATCATGTGTTGCGACCACTTGACTGTAAGGGAGGTAAGTTGTGACAGCCATGAACATTTCAAATTACAGGTCTCGTTCAACTATTTGAATGCAAGTATAAAGAAAATCATTTAAGTGGTTGAGGAAATATAAGCAAATTGGAACTTGCTATGACTCCGATCTTGCCCCAAGGTCGTAGAATTAATTGTCTTACAGTTATGATGATTCATACCTTGCATGAATACAATCAATCAAAGGGTTTGAAAATATAAGTATATGAACAAACTTTAACCAAAACAATTAATGCAAATGCTCTATGACAGTTACCTTAAATTAAGCAAACATGGCCTAGAATAAAATGTCGTAGCTTCATAATGATTCATGCCAAGTGTGATGTGAATCTATCAAAAGTTTTAGGGAAGTATATACAACTGAAGAACTTGAACTAAAACCTAACAAGTTGAATGACACCCCTCGCCTTTCGACTAACTTGAGCTTAATAAAAAAATAGAAACAAATAATTATTCTCCATTTCAGTTGCAGATTTTCCCTTGACACATGAAATGACGAAGATGAAAAAAACAACAACATGTTTTGTGGAGAACTTAATGATCCATCGTCAAAAATGTCTGCAAGCACGGAACAACAAGTGCCGTTTTACAGGTCACTTTTAAAATGCTTCACATCCATTACCTTCACATTCTGTCTGATGCCAGTGCCGCAGTAAAGTAATATAAATATCTGTCTAGTGTCAATGCCACAATAAAGTAAAATAAATATCTGTCTAGTGCCAATGCCACAATAAAGTAAGAAAAATATCTGTCTAGTGTCAACGCCGCTGTAAAGTAAGATAAATCTCTGACTAGTGTCAATGAAGTAAAGTAAAAAAAATATGTCTAGTTTCAATGCCACAATAAAGTAAGACAAATATCTTTCTAGTGTCAATGCCACAATAAAGTAAGATAAATATTTTTCTAGTGTCAATGCCACAATAAGGTAAAATAAATATCTGTCTAGTGTCAGTGCCACAATAAAGCAAGATAGATCTCTGTCTAGTGTCAATGCCACAGTAAAGTAAAAAAAAAATATCTTTCTTGTTTCAATGCCACAATAAAGTAAGATAAATATCTGTCTAATGTCAGTGCCATAATAAAGTAAAATAAATATCTTTCTAGTGTCAATGCCACAATAAAGATAATATCTTTCTAGTGTCAATGCCACAATAAAGTAGAGTAAATCGCGGTCTGGTTTGAATGCCATAATAAAGTAATACAAATATATTTATGGTGTCAATGCCATAATAAACTTATATAAATATATGTCTCAGCCGAACAAATCTGAATGCACTTAGCATCATTTTAGGCGTTGTGACACACTAATAACAATAATAAAATGTGATAACATTATTTTTTCAGCCGTGTTTTGATAGAAAACCACGACACGTATAAGATCCGTCATCACAAAAGAAACATATACAGAACTTACTAGGCATACCCTTATGCCTTATAGTTTTATGTTTCGATGGGAAAATACTATTTGTAACAATTTACAATTTTCAAAATTCAAAAACCAATTAGAAGCTATCTTTTCAAAAGGCGTGTGAATGACTATATTAGGAGTAGTAATAGAAAACCAGGTTTTTAGCTCGGAAACCCTCCTTTCCCCTTCAAAACCCTTCTATTTTGACATTTTCTTTAGCTCCGATGATGACTTTTACATGATAAAACTTTTTCTGACAAAATAAGGAGGTCTCAGTAAAGAAAAAAAGGTTTCTAGCTCAGAGACCCCCCTTCCCCCTCAAACCCTTCTATGTTGACATTTTCTTCAGCTCCGATGATGACTTTCATATGACAAAATAAGTGGGTCTCTGATATAGAAACACTTATATTCCTTTACTACTGTTACAGTCATGTTGAATTTAAATTATTAAAACCTTGTTTTCTGTTACTACTGTTGAATTTAAATTATTTAAACCTTGATTTCTATTACTACTGTTACAAAATTTAAATTATTTAAAACCTTATATTCCTTTACTACTGTTACAGCCATGTTGAATTTAAATTATTTAAAACCATGTTTTCTATTACTAGTGTTGAATTTAATTATTTAAAACCTTGTTTTCTATTACTACTGTTACAAAATTTAATTATTTAAAACCTTATATTCCTTTACTACTGTTACAGCCATGTTGAATTTAAATTATTTAAAATAAAAAAATTCAAAAATATAATACGGGGTCCATCTCTACGTTCAACAGATTTTTGCACACTCTCCCCATAATCAACCCCGTATTGAGTGCAAAAATAGCACCCACCACGTGGTGACATGGTGGGAGAATGTGCTTTTGTCTGTTGAAGTTACCGCAGACATGTAGCAATATGAATGAAAAATTGTTAAAGCTACATTAAAAATCCAACACACAGACACACACATGATTTGGATCTAAAATTTACACACGTTTCAGATATATGTTGAATAAAATGCAGTCCGACGTATTTTGTATGAGGGAAGACTAGACTATATAAATGAAGCAAACAGATCTGCCGGATGTTGTTGTGAACAGCTGTCGCAGTGTACATTGTATAGCTGGAAGTCAAAAACTTAGCTTGGAATTTGCACGACTATATAACCTACTGAAATTAACGCAAGATAATGTACAATCAAATTTATCAGTTAAAAGGCGTAAAATATTATTTTCTATCACAAATTATACTGATTTACACGCGCACACACACACACACACACACACACACACACACACACACACAAATCGCGACGGTCACGTAATGTTATGCAGTTTACTGTATTGTTATCTCCCTTTACAATACAAAGAAGACAGAGTTTTCTCCCTTTAAAGAAATACATCACCATTATCAGCATTTCAACTGTTGAAATTAGAAATATTTCATCAGCATGATAATAGAGACTAAACTTTATTCTACCGCTCACACAACGACGACACTCAAACAAATCTTTCATTTTCTAGTTTATTAAGAGGATATTTTTTTGTCAATAGAAAATACTTTTGATCGATCAAGATCAATGGTAAGTTTAGTATATTTTTGTTGACTGATCGGATCATGAAAGTTATTAAATCCTTCTGACAATTTCTGGCTCAATTTTTCAAGATAATTAAAGTACTCGCTGTTACCGGATCTGATAAGTGAAAGTTTTAGCCTGTCACGGCCACTGAAACATATTCCCGACGTTTCATTGTTAATTTCAACTGTAAACTGTTTACCTTCTATTTGTTAGATATTTGATCTTGCCATTGTTGCTACGTGTCACTGTCAAATTTTCAAAAATTATTTTTATTGTTCCCACTTAATTTCATATCCTAGTCCAATGACTTAGTCATCGAATATAATGTCAAGTACAGATCTGTCATCGCAACAATATCCAAGTGCAAACGTATTAACTCCGTTCTCGCAATATCTCTTATCATCAAAATTACTTACTCCACGATTTATAATTTTATCTGTTTCAAGTTTGTGATGATTTGTTCTCATAACATTTGTTTTAATAAAATTAGTGCAAGTGTTTAGCGCTGCTTTAAAATTATCAAATTTCATACAGGTTTTTACGTATCCGCGAGGAATACCTTTTGCTGTTTTGTCAGTTTATTGTCATTTAAAATTACAGCATACATTTTACTTCTTAGTCCAACAAATTCCCTAACTGGCACAAACATAAATTCATTTTTCATCTTGCCGATGACTTTTCAATTTGCATCATCATGAAATCCACTACTTGCTGGATAATCCGATAAATCAAATAACTCCTTATGATCATAAATATCTTGATAAACATCCTCACATTTTATGTTATAAACAAGAGAATCCGTATCAGTAAATAGCAACTCCGAATCTGGCCACTGCTTTTTGGTAAAATTATAATGAAAGTCGTACATTAGCCATTTTGATATATCAAGTACAGCTGCACCAACATAAATCGGTTTATTCAGTTTCAAATTTGTCTTCGTCGCTGTATTGCAACAAAATTTTCATTAGAGATTTTCATACTGACAAAACCGTCATCGTTGACTAATTTATTTCTGCGATTTACATCATTTACAATTGCAATATTGACTCGCTTTCTGATATTTCCATAGTCTTACCAAACACGGAATTGTTCATCAACTTAAAAAAGTTTTTCTCAAAATCAGTCGTAGCAATAACACGACGTTTGGTATTTAAATCAATATAATCTGCCATCCAACGAGAATTAGTCCAGCATCTACTGCTTGTTTTAAATTTTTGTAATGTATCATGTAATTTCTTTTATTTAACAAATTTGGAACTAGCTTATTAACGATCGAACTTTTTACTGTTGTCATTGCCTTTTGTTCAGGCGATAATCAACTGCAATCGATCATCATTGACTCTGCACAAAACGGATAGTCCTTATGTAGATCGTGTAACGAACTAGGATAATCAAGATCAGCTTCAACAAAATAACTGACATTTTCTGGGAGATTTTTCTCAGTTTCTTTAAGAAATTGATCTGGAATTATCCAATGAAATCCACTGCACGGCATTGCCTCTGACATTGCATAACCATACAAATTATTAGTGTTTCGATAAATAATATAATTTGACGGTAAATTTTTATCGTAATTTTTTAAGTACTTATTGTTAGCTACCGCATATGTTTTGGTTATAAAGCTAATTCCGCCGCGAATCCCTTTTTCAATAAAATAAACATATCAACATCAGTTAAGAGATCCAATTCTATCCTGCTTGTTTTCAGCAGAGTATCCCACGACAATCCTGGCGCAGAATAATACCAACACCGGTCTAATCCATAATTTTCATGACTAACTTTACGAAAACTCTCGAAAACATCAGCTAACAATAACACATTTGTTTTCAAATATAAATCATAATAATCACCAAGTGTCTTACAACCAAATTTATTCCAGATATCTTGTGCATATTTGTACTCGTCATCTGATACACCTTCGCCTTTTAGCTGCGAGTAAAATTTATTTTTGTCAGGCAGAGAAGTTTCATCAAATCTGCTCCAGTCGTCGAGATACTCGTACGGAAAGACACCTTTTTTGTTTTTGTCAAAACGACGTAGTCTTCACCAAAGCAACTTCTCAGATTAACAAAACTTCTACAACCTTTTACAATCTCGTCCAGCGGTGCTGCCATAAATTGCAGACTGTCTATGAAACGTAATTTGCCGAGCATAACTGACATATATTTTTCAAAATTGTTCGGAATACATTTTATTACATTATTTAATTTTAGTTTAGATTTAATTTCCTCATCGCCAAATGCTTCGACAATAATATAACTATCATCACCACGAAAATTATGTAAAACGACAGGAATAAAATCTGGCGCATGAAGAAATATTTGTTCCAGCTAATATTTTACGTGATTTAGCTGTTAAATATGGTTCGGCAATCTCGTTGCTGAAATCTGTATTATGTAACTTTATTAAAATAACATGATACTGTACTATTAGTTTGATACTTTGCAAGTTCTCACGTTACAGTCGGATGCAGAAGATGTAACAAATTTGTAGAGTTAGAATTTGCTAAAATTGTTTGATTATCAAATTTATAACTGTTATCAAATCCTGCAAAAGCGGTAGCTATTTTTTGTAGGTTCTCCTATAAGGCTCTTTTTGGCTATATCTCGCAATTTCAGCATTGTTGTATAACATTTTTTATATTTAATTGATATCGCTAGTTGAAAAATCAATTAGAGATATAAAAATGCTTATATTATATTGACACAAAATTTGAGCTACATAAGACTGACGGTAGAGGAACAGGAAGAATATCACGTTCATCCCAAGTACAACTTGTATGCGGGAAATATGTTAGGTTCAGTGATTCACGTCAAGTACGGAAAACCGTTTGGTAAATCAACACCAGCTGGTTATAAGATTAGCGTAAAATCGGAAGCAGATACCGAGAGAGTTGAAATGTTTAGGAAAGATTTTATTTATACATTATTTTGAGATGAAATTCCAGAAGGACAACGAGTATATCAAGTCAACGGTGCGATTAACGACGATAATATTGAAAACTTGTCTTTACAAAGTGAATTTCACCTCACCCTGTGTTTAATCTTTATGAGGCGAATGATCGAGGAATCATTCGAAATATCCGAACGAAAAAATGCTAGGTAATTTGCAAAAAAGTGGATACTTGTTTGTGGTTTTTAGAGGAATAAAAACATGTTTTGATGGTTATTATAGCCATAAATTTGTTTGCGAAACTTTTAACGGACCTATACCTAATGGTTTGATGATAGACCACGTCAACGGTATTAAAACAGATAATCGTCTAGAAAACCTTGATCTTGTCACTCAACAAGAAAATAGCCGACGAAGACGTGGTGGTATTAATTTCAGGTGTCCTGCTAAATCCATAATATCATGTAACATTAGTACAGATGAGGAATTAAGATTTCCTTTGATAACAGCTGCTGCAAGACACTTCAAGATAAATCCAGCTACAATAAAATTTGTTGCAGATGGCAGAACAAGATCAGCAACATCACAATCGACATTTGACAGAATCATCTTCAAATGCGACAATTAATTATATTTTCCAGCTCGTTTTTAGTTAGGCAATTGTGAGCAAATATTAAAACATCATCTTTGTTAAATGTTAGCGTCATTACTGCGCTATCATTAAGTTTTTTTTTTCTGCCGTTGTTAGCAGAATTTTATTAGAATCACCTTGCATCACATTAACGTTAACAGACTAAAAAATATATCCCGACAAACATTTTCGCACTGCTTCGGCTAATTCTCTGTAATTTAATATATCAACTTTCTGATGATATTTTATCTCTTTAGTCATTTGTAATAATAAATTAGATAAAAATGTATTATAATATGAACTTTATGAAACGACTTGCTGATATAATAGCAGACGATAATTTTACAGCAGACGATGCTGTCTCTGGCGATATAAAAAAAAAATGTGAGTCTGTTGGTTACACAGAAGACGATATTCTACTTAACCATGACGACGAACAAGACGAGATTGTGGGCGTGGTTGATAAAAAAATTATAGCAGACCGACAACTGGACGATATGATGTCAAGTATCATATCACAAAGAAAATCTCGAAATTTAATTTTTCAGTAGATGAAAATCAGTCTTTCTGGCGGCTGATAAAACCCTTTTTAAACATTAAAATTCCAGACCGACAGAAAAATATGAAATTCGACTTTATATTTGTCAAGATTTTTAACCTAATGATGATCTCTGACGATCTCAGACAATATCTAATATAGTTATGTAAACCAGTAAAATGTAAATCTGTCAAACGTAACTACGAGGAAATTTTATAATATTTCAATATAGATTTAGTTGGAACCCAGCTGTTAAATTTATCGCTGTACCCGCGCCACTTGACAAGGCTTTTATTACCTTTATTCCTGATAACTTTTTCAATAACAAATATATCTTGGTCAGTTTTCTGCAGCTCCTGCTCGTAAAAACTACCGGTTATTGGCTCACCCAATAAATCCTTTAGCACATATGTTACAGGTATTGTCAGTAAAACTTTATCAACAACAAATACTTATTCACTCCAGTTTCGAGCAAATCCTTTTTCAAATGTTTTACGTCAGAGAAATTCTAACTCAATCGCCAACTTTAAATTTATGTCTGCGGTACATGTTTTCATTTGCAAGAATCGGATTTTTAATTGCATTATTTTTATTGATCTGTGCTTCGTGTTATTATAATTATCAAGAATCTGCTGTAGATCGATGTATTTATTTGTATTTTTAGCTGTCAAATGTTTATGTATCAGCTCGTTTAGTGTGCGATTAAATCGCTCGACGACGACACTTTTTCCTTCGTTACCTGTAACATACTTTTTAATGTTATTTTGTTCCAGAAACTGCTCAAATTTTTTACTAAAAAACTCCGCTCCTTGATCAGTCCAGACCTTATTCGGCCTTCTTTCCGTACTAACAATGACCTGTTTTAACGCATCAGTCATCGATGTTCCTGTTTTATCCGAAACAGGTACACTAAACGCATATTTACTAAAAACATCTATGACGTTACAAAGATATTTCTTTTGGAGCGCCATCAGCTTCAACGTTAAATCGAGCAAGATTTGGCACATCAACTAAATCTATCGCCCAGATATCGTAAACGGCATTTGCGACAACCTTACGTCGTGGAAACCTTTTTTTTAGGTTTATCTATCAAATCGTTCTCTTATATTTACAGGTTTCATATCATGTAGTTCATCCAGCATTACTTTATCACAGTCTGATTTTGAGCTCTCTGCACGAACGTTATCAGGACGTTCTATATCACGATAACAAATATCATGGCGCATCGCTATTGCATCAACTTGATTATAAGGCTATTGTCCGGGCAGGGGATTATCGTCCCGGTCAAGTTGTTTGTCTATTGGATTGTACGGCCCAGTGTATTTATGGCCAGGCAATGTCCAACCTGTTTTTGGTTTTGGTAATTTTCCAATAAATTTGTGAGTGTCAATACCACTGCCAATTACCTCACGGCGACTGCATGATTGACAGTACGTAACAATTTTATCTTGTTCGATAATAGATTTTTATCACAATCACAATGATATTTTATTTTTATTTTATTCTGTCGCATAAAAAATAAAAATTTTGACAAAAAAATGTTTGATTTTTGTTTGCAGGATTTTAGTCAATTAATAATCTACTAAAATAACCTTGTCAGGGCACATTCCAGCTCCGGATAATTTCTTTAAAAACATACTTTTTTTTCTACCGCAAACAGCGCAAATGCTTTTTAAAATCGTTCTATTATTTTTTGTTTTTTCCGTTGTCTCATCCTTATTTGTTGTTTTAGTTTTACATTTGAGACAGTATGTTGACATATTCCTTAGTTTAGATAAAATTAATTGCAATCTCATCATTAACGTGAGAAGGTTGATTGTCAAACTGTAAAATAAATTTTAAAAAATCAGGGGATTGGGACATCTGTCGAATAAACATAATACAATAATAACCACAAGCTGATGTTCCAACCGGCTGTAGTTGATTAGATGAGTAATTTATTTTTTAAAATATGGTACCTAACAAAATAATAACAAGTTATACTCCAGTTAATCCTTCTGATCTAACAAATAAAGCCTACGTCGATTCTGTTAACTCAAAAATAACTGGATTACCGACAACTTCACCACCAGCTAATGAGACTGATGCTATTAGTTACGCTCAGTTAAGAGGAGCACTTGTTTCGTATTTAGGACAATCCGGTGGAAGAATGTCAGGCAATATAAATATGAGAAACAACAAATTAACTACGACATATGTTCCGGTTAACCATAATGATTTAACAAATAAAGCGTATGTTGATAGTATGTTTAGTGGTGGTATAAAACGAACCAAAAACAATGTTGGGTATATTCCAGCGCTTTTTAAGGCAACTGATAACCGAGTTGGGTTTGAGGTAGGTGCATCATCACATTTTCCTGAAAATTATCCTTATTGCGCTTTCTCTGATACACAAGAATGGACTACTAACGAAGAAGCTGAGAACTTTTGGATTAAAATTAAATGTCCCATTGCAGTTGCTATTTGGCAATATCATTGGCGAGGTCGATTAAACTCTAGTGATGGTCGAATTTATAATTGGCGATTGGAAGGATCAAACGATGATATCGACTGGGTAATATTATACAGTAAAACAAACATTTATATCTCAACAACACAATATTTTACAATTCCAACTGCAAATACTGTCAACAAGTACTTGTATTTCCGAGTTTATGTTATCGATGCTGAACATTCGTTTCCAGGACTGACAGCATTTCAAATATACACACTTGATGATCAGATTTAATTTAACGTTGTAAAGTAAATAGCAAGACAATTATTCACGATCATTGCGAGAGAATTTTATAACAATATTTTTAACCCCAAAAAAGATGTTGGGGAGGAATCACTATCGGCACGTGTGATAAATACTAGGAAAAAATTTTCAATTCCAATAATAAACTCTCTGTTGTCAGAAGAAGAAAAAAAATTTTATTCTCGTTATGCATATGCGAGGACCACAACTACTTAAAGCAATAAGAGATTTTGATACTATAAGCAGTTACTGTCATCCTGATGATTGTATAGAAGAACATAAACAAATTGAGATCCTGCTAAAAAAAAAAAAAATCGAGCTTAATTTTGAAAATCTAGATTTGATTATAAAATCAAACTTTATAAAAGAACGAGCTGATGGTGAAGCAGTAAAGGAAGAAGAAAGAGTAAACAATAGCCATGATGACCTCGACAAACTAGCGGAATCTAAGATAATAGGAATACAAAGGAACAGCGGTCGGTCAGTTTATGCTTTCCCTTGAATGCAATTTTCTTGACAAGTTCACGATCGTTGACTTCTAGCATGGAGGCTCGAACCTTTCGGTCGTAAACATCCTTGTTACGTGCAGCCTGTTTCCCGGCCTCTTAAGCAGCATATCCGTAAGCTTATTATGCAGGCGTTGTTGAAGTTTCTACACGTAAACGGCCCGATCTTTGGCACCATCATTTCCAGGATAGGTACCCAAATAGGCGTCGACAGATAGCCTGGGATGCCAACCGAATATTAAAAAATGGGTGAAATACCCAGTGGCATCACTTTTTGGTGGCATAGTAGGTCTGGACGATTGGTCCGATGTATGATTTCTAGTCCAATCTCTGATCGGCTTCCAGTGCACCAAGCATTTCTAATAGGGTTCGTTGAAACGCTCAGCTGAGGTGATAGTACGAGATTTGGCTACTCCCGCTAACTTGCATAGTTCCCTTATCACTGAACTCTCAACGTTCCGGCCATGGTCGCTGTGGAACCTTTCAGGGAAATAATAAAACTTAATGAAGTCTCATAAAGGGCCTTGGCGGTTGTCTGGACCGTCTGGCTTCGGCAGGGAACAGTTTGAGTACACCTGGTGAAATGGTCTGTGACCACAAGAATATGTTCCAAGCCACCTTTAAACCTTTCAAGTGATAAGAAGTCAACCAGCTCCATCGGGTGTGTCGTCTGTATTGGGATTAACTCTGCAATATTAATAGGTCCCTTTCAAGATTCACAATGCACAATGGCGGACTCAAGATCCTTCTGAAACCCGGACTAGTAAAAGCGCTGCCTTGCAAGCCACAAACACTTGTCATTGCCCTGATGACCTGCATCGTCATGGATGCCTTCAGAGGATGCTGTCTATAACTCGGGGCACGAATAAGTGCTTTGTTTCTTGACCGTCAAGCGAAGTGGGTCGATACAGAATACCATCTTCGTCGAGGAACAGGCGATTCCACTCTCGCAGGTATTTCTGCACTTCCAAAGTCTCTTGACGGAGTACCTCCTCCCTCGGGCGGAAACCACTTCGCACTAGGTCAACAACTCTGGCTAACGCTACGTTACTTCCTTGAGCAGACTTCCAACAGAATGGGATGGGATTAGTCTGAGGTTTTACCTCTTCGTCCGAAAGAGGACAAATCTCAGCAACAACACATTCTGCAAGCGGCACCGGCTCCTCAACTGCCATGCTTATGGCCTTAACCATATCAGCAATGACCAGTGGTATTCTACTGAGGGCGTCGGCGTCTGTGTGGAGTTTGCCTGGTTTATACAAGATTGTAAAATCAAAATTAGCCAAGGAGGCTAGCCAACAATGCCCTGTGGCATCTAACTTGGCTGTTGTGGTGATGTAGGTCAGGGGGTTCGTGTGTGACGACCTCAAACGTATTCGAGACCAGGTAATCGTTTAATTTGTCTGCGATTACCCACTCCAATGCGGGGAACTTCAGCTTATGAGCTGGATACCGCTTTTCTGACGGCCTGAGACCTCTGCTAGCATAGGCAATAACCCTATCCACTCCATTCTGCTTCTGATATAGAACGGCACCAAGCCCGTTGATTGAAGCATCAGTGTATAATATGAAGGGAAGGTTGAAGTCTGCATAAGCTAGAACAGGTGGGGATGTAAGCCTCGCCTTAATGGTATTAAGGCCTACTTTTGAGGTTCATCCCATGTC
>JAECUM010073535.1:0-10968 GCA_016617855.1 Megalonaias nervosa | reverse complement strand
CTGCTGTAGACAGGTTTAACTGTACATTAATTTTAAAGGACATTATCTATAAAACAGCATAAAATACTAATTTTTGAAACATACAGAGGTCAGATTAATGGTAAATGCTGTGTCAAGGACACAAAGTAATCACCGTGATGGAAGAAGATCAAGCTTTTCTTCACGTGACATAAATCAGCAGAAGTGGGAAGTATATCAGTTTGGCAAGCTGTATTAAAATTACCTACGGTTATGTTTGTTGCAATTTCCTGTAACCTTCCACAAATCATCATGAAGCCATTTAAATTGCATGTTTCTAAGTCTACAGGACTTGACATGACAAGTTCTAGACTTCTCAAGGCAGATGCATCTACTTTTGCTGAATTACCCTTCTTTGTAAGCACAGCTTGAGAACAAGTCAATTTCCACAATCTTGAAAAACTGCCGAAGTAACACCAGTACATAACACTGGATAAAACCAGGACGTAAATACTTATAAACCAACATCAGTTCTTCCATCCCTTTCTAAGTTACAAGAAAATCATTCACACAGCTCTTTTATGAACTATCTCGATGATCATAATTTAATTCATGAAAATCAATCTGGCTTTTGAAAAGATTATTCCTGTGCAACTGCACTTAACTCTGACTGACAAGTGGCTGAAAGCCTTAGATGAAGGAAAGTTAGTCGGTGCTGTAATGATTGATTTTAGAATGGCTTTCAATGAAGTACCGGTAGATCATGAAATTCTTCTTGAAAAGTAGTTAAAAATCTATCGATGCAGTGAAGTGGTTCTCATACTACTTGAGCAATAGGTCTCAACAGGCAACATTCAATGGACACCTATCTGAAACTAAAATGATAAGTTATGGAATGCTGCAGGGTTCTATCTTGGGGCCATTGTTAATTGTTCTCTTCATAAATGACCTACACCTAAAAATAGGAGATAGTTTCATCAACTGATATGTACGTTGATGATGCTCAAAGCAAACAAGCCAAAGTTGAAAAAGAACTTCAAACTGTGATGTGCTGCATGTTCTCTATGATAACACTGATATGAAAACAACATGTTTAGATAGAATTCTCACAACGTTTGTAGATAATAACTTGCAATGGTCTCATCATAAAAATTATACTTCAAAGAAAATAAACTCTTATCTTTGGCTCCTATAGAAAATCATGGCCTTCATTTCATTACATTACAGAGTCACTTTTTACAAAAGTTACATTTAACTGCATCTAATTTATTGTAATATCATTTGGGCAAACACAACTGCTACAAATATGAGAACAAATTCCAGACCCCACAAAGGGCTTTAAAATAATTCTTGATCAGCAAAAAAAGAAAATGTTCAAACTACAATGCTTACATTCAAAGTATTACCTATACATGAAAAAATAATTTTGAGAAAGGCCAAAAGAATGCACAAGGTGTTTACAGAATCTGCCACCACCTACATAAACACCACCTACATAAACACCATTTTTCAGGAAAGAGAATCTACTGGTACCCCAAAATATAAGATCATTAAAAGGGCAAAATTTCAAAGTATGCAATCCAGAAAAGGAGCTATTAAATAAATATCTTTCAGTATTCAGGAGCACTTGTTTGGAATAACATTTCATATGGTATTAAATCACATTTGACAATGTTTTCCACCTGTCTCAGAAACACAAACAAGGCCAGATCCAGCACAGAAGATGTGGCAACACTTCTAACAAGCTTCGATGAGGCAAATGTTTCTTACACAATAATCAGCTAAATTTTTATCACTCATTATATTGTCCATAAATATTCTCACACCTAAAACAAATAAAACCAAAAAATAAACACTAAAATAGTACAGCAGGTTGTACCAGATAGTTTATGCATTGTGTAAAGCAAGGGTCACAAACTCAAACCAGCCTGAGGCTCGCATGAGGGCATTTTCAATGACCCAACGGCCGTACCACAATTGTTATCTCTCATGACACCTTGTGACACCATTTATTTTGTGGGCCACAGGATAAGGCTTGGCAGGCCGCATGCTGCCCACGGGCTGCATGCTTGAGACCCTTGGTGTAAAACAATTTATAAAGAATGTACAGTGTGCTAAAAAGCTTACTTTGTTGTACAACAGTAGCAGTCTTTTGATTGTCAGGAACTCCTTGAGACAGACGCCATTATCCAAAAATAGCTCCACAAAATCCACTCTGTTCAGCTGTATGGCTGTCAGCATAATGTCATCCAAGCTGCCAGTCTAAAGAGAGAACAAAATCAAAATTATACTCATTAATAATTGACCATGTTTTATGTAAATTACATACTGCCAGCAAAAGCTAGCTTAGAAAGATACCTTGTATCAGGTTAAGGTTGCCTCAATAAATGTTTACAATTAATTGGCTTTGTTGTTTGTTACAGGCTAATAAATCACATAGTGATGGATTATGATACATGTTTTTACAGAAATACTAGAACTGCAAAGAATGCATAAAATGTAGCTGCAGGAAAAAAAATACACAAGATACAGTTTACTTGATTTATAAAGTTAATAAAACTACAATATTTACTGTGATTAGAAGTCTGCAAATGCAAATTCAATAAATATTGACACACATCTATTGATTCACACATCAGAAAATTAATGTAAATTAGTGCATGTTTTGTTCATGGGATAAAATTGTGAAAGCTATATGCTCTTAAATATTGTATTGCACAATACCTAGCCTTTTCTGTGACTAAATAATGTCAATTACACAATACCTAGCCTTTTCTGTGACTAAATAATGTCAATTGCACAATACCTAGCCTTTTCCGTGACTAAATAATGTCAATTACACAATACCTAGCCTTTTCTGTGTCTAAATAATGTCAATTACACAATACCTAACCTTTTCCGTGACTAAATAATGTCAATTGCACAATACCTAGCCTTTTCCGTGACTAAATAATGTCAATTACACAATACCTAGCCTCTTCTGTGTCTAAACAATGTCAATTACACAATACCTAGCCTTTTCTGTGACTAAATAATGTCAATTACACAATACCTAGCCTTTTCCATGACTAAATAATGTCAATTACACAATACCAAGCCTTTTCCATGACTAAATAATGTCAATTAGAGAGTTCATTTTTGTGTTCAAATTTAGTGAATTATCTAACTTTAAGAAACATAATGACAAGAATGCAGCAATATAATGGGCATATTCCTATGTAGCAAATTACAAACTTTTATACTGAAAATACACAGAATTTACAAAATTTTACGTAAATGTTAAAATGTTATGCCTATTGTTATATTTTTGCATAAATATATTACATCTTCACATAAATGTATGATATAATATTTAGACTGCCAAAAAACAAAGGTATTGTATATATTGCTTTACTAATCTGAAGGTGGGTCGAGACTGAAGGGAACGAACAAGGGAGCTTTGATATTAATTATAAAAGGTTGATTTTACAAAAACCCATGCAAAACTTCGAAAAGAGAGAGACTAACCGTCCATCTTTTGTCATCAGTAAAAATTTCACTCTTGGCAATATCAACCCTGTTCCAAGCTAAAGCTAGTTTCAGCTGATCCATCACCTGGTTCTTGTTGGCTGAAGGAAATCAAAATTATCAGGTAAGGCAGACATGCATGAATAGCAATTTATACTTTAAAATCTTAGTCATTGACCTTCGGTTGTGGAATGGGGGAGGGTGAGACAGCAGTAAGACTTGTTATAAAAATCTCACAACTTTCTTTTCTTTGCATGAAATGTTACAATTTTTTTATTTTGCATCTGATCAGGGATTGTGTTGCATATCTGCAGATTTATATGTATGCAGATTCTAAAGGAGATAAATTGGTAGGTATTGGTAGGTATTGGTAGGTATTAATTAATTGGTAGGTATTGGTAGGTATTAATTAATTGGTAGGTATTGGTAGGTATTAATTAATTGGTAGGTATTGGTAGGTATTAATTAATTGGTAGGTATTGGTAGGTATTGGTAGGTATTAATTAATTGGTAGGTATTGGTAGGTATTAATTAATTGGTAGGTATTGGTAGGTATTAATTAATTGGTAGGTATAGGTGGGTATTAGATATTTTTTACATTCATGGAAATTTCTTCCTTTAAAACAGCTTGGTTCTGGACATAGATCTTAACTTCTTATCTTCTGACCAGGTCCTATATGATTTTTTTATCACTTGATCAGTTCAAATATAATTTCTTATTAATGACTAGGTAAGATATGATACAAGGTTCTGAAGTCCATTCATGACTGACAGATAACAGGTAGTAAATTTAATATAAAAAAAATAGTTAAAAGAAAACAGGAATAAATTTGAAGACAACAATTTACAGATATGGACTTCAGTCAGTAGTTTAAATACTTGGAAATGTGAAGTCATGGTCAGAAGTGAAATAAAATTTTAAAATCTGATGGGGTGTTTCTGAGTTATTTTCTGGGTTTGAAAAAATTTTCTGAGGTTTATTAGTTTAAATTTTTTTTTACTTATGCTTTTAAATTATTTCTAAATAAAATGAAGATAAAGTGAAAATTAAAAACTAATTATATAACAAATACCTGCATGTACTAAGAAATCTACATGCTTTCTCAACTGCTAGGCTAGCCTAATGAAAAACTGTGCAAAAAAGCATTTTTGTGGGGTTTGAGGAAGAGTTATTAATTTTTCACATTTTTTAACATTTTTTTAGTAAGCTTTCCTTCATTTTTGGTGGCTTTTTTAAGGTTTCTAAGTTAAAAGTGAAATTTAACTTTTTTTGAAGTTTTTCAGGCAAACTTCTAACCCTCTGATTTAGGTTTCCAGTCATAGCTGTGAACATTTTTGGGCACCAATCAATGAGATCTGGTAAAATATTGTTAGTTTAAAGTAAATTCTGAGATTTTATTTCACCTTTGTTCTTCCATTTCCATCTACCTAAATAAGTGCAAGAGTCTGGGTTAGGCTCATCAAGCAGATAGCATGTGTCAATGATACTGTTGCTGTTATCACTTGACTACCACGTTGTCATATACTCTTTCCTTCATGAATCTGGCTTTCACTAACTTGCTGCGACATCAACAGGTTTCTAGCCATTGTTCTTGGAATAAATATGTTAAAAATTATCTGACCTTCCACTTTTCTATAAACATTACAATATTTCATTTACTGCTTTCAAATATCTTGTACAACAACATTTGATGGGTTTTTCATTGGTATCATATGACTACTAGACATATGATGTCATGAACAGGTTGCAAAAGTTGGATAGTCACATGACCAGCAAAGCCAATGATGAGTCAACTAGGTCAAATTTCAACAACACTTTTGTTCTGTCTTGTCTGTCAGCTGATCAAACATATATCGCACACTTTTGTTCCGTCTTGTCTGTCAGCTGATCAAACACATATTGCACACTTTTGTTCCGTCTTGTCTGTCAGCTGATCAAACACATATCGAATGCTATACTCAAAATTTATGTGAAAATAAATTATCGCCCTATGAATCTGATGCAGGTATAGTTTGAAGCTTGCTAGTCCCACAATTAAGCAGATGCATGGTGTCAGCCAATTCCAACTGTTGGATAAGCAATATATAACTTTCAAAAAACCTAAAATTGGGTGGGAAAAGTCAAGAGGAAACTTGCACTAGGCTGAATGAACATTTTTTTATCTTTATGACGTTACTCTTTGAAGCTGATTTCATTTCAGTATTAACTGCATCATATGCCAAAAATCACCACCGGGCATGAAAATAATTTTGACCCCATCATGCATATTTTATAAATTAAGAAGAACACCAGGTATAATATTTCAATTATAGGGCCATCTGACTCTCGCATTATAATGGCCCTCACTAACTGCTAATCAAACTGAAGATAAATATTTTAAACTAAAGACAAGGATATATGGATTGCTGTGTCATACCTGCCAATCTCACTACACCTCTCCCTCAATAACACACGTGCAACAGGATCCAAAAACATAGACTGCACTATGAGCAAGTGCATGAGTTACAGAGGGACCTCCAAAAAATCCACTAGACATCGAGAAAACTGCAGGGTTGGGTGGTGGGACATGGGCTGTTAATTACTGAATCCTGGTTGTATAATCTTGTCAAAAATAATTGTTTATAAAGCGTTTTTTCTAATGAAGTTGCTCGCTGTTCTGTATAAATTACATTTATTTTCATAATGTCCAACATCTAAACAATCGTTAACATTATTCCAACTGGTTTCAACAACAATCACTTGTACAAGAAAACATTTGTGTATTATGTCACTGCTGTTTGCTTTGTTGATTACTCTGGTTCCTGCAGTGGTATGTAATAGTTTAGTACGAAGTTGGTAGTCTACGAAGTATGGAACCAAACTAAATGTTGATGCACCACCAAACAAGATTACTTTCTTTTCAAAACCTAGCAAAATTTATTTCGGGAGACAATTGTCTACATTGAAACTCAATTATTATATTGTTCAGTTAGTAAAATACTGATGTGGTGATTTCATTGCAAAAATAGTGAAACTTTTTATCATCCTTGAGGATATCTCTAAGTGCCAATACAGGAATTCTCTGAAAGTCATTTCCCCATAATGGTCCGTATCTGTGAAACAAAGCTCTTTATTTTACGAAGTAGTTATTTCGCTATGTTGCCCTGCTTTCTTTGATCACAGTTATTATTAAGCCAGTTAATTTAAGGTAGTTTTATTGCATTACGTACTCAATAACATTTATATCAGTGTTCAATTGATCAATTGAAATGAGTTCACCCGACATATGACAGTGGCCGCTAGATCTTAAGCATGTAGGATTTGAATGACTTTTACCTTTTCTTTTATTCCACTTCCTTTATTTTATTCAAAAGACATAATGTGATAATAGAAATGAGGCCAGCTTTTAATTCAGTGCAACAATACAACAAATACTTGCACAAGTCAGATATCAAAACAAAGTCAGCATATAATTAGGTTCCCAGAGAAATGCTCACAGACAGAGCTGTTACGGTAGTTTTAAACATTTTACTTTACATACACATTACATTAACGATGTTTACACTTAAAAGGAACTAAAAGGTAAAACTTACACACAAATTTCACTTTATAAAAAATTATTTAATTGGTATTTATTTATTAAAGTACTGCATACACTAGGCTTATGTTACATTTTCATTGATCACAATTTCCTTGAATATCATTAATTAGGGTGTACTAAGAATGTTTTTTGGAAAGAAAATTTTAAAAATTATATGCCTTCTTATTAAGAATTGATAATTTCATAATATGGATTAAAATTTACAGATCCTTTCTACCATTTCCGAGCACAAAACAAGTGATATGTCAACGTTTCAGTTACCAATCTTGATCACGATTTTCTTCAAGTTTAAGAAATAGGATCAATTTTTGGGTATTTTGCGGTTTAAAAAATGGAATCCATGCCTGACCCCACATTATAAGTAGGTTTGCAAGTTATCGGGGCATGATTTATTGAGGGAGTGTTATATAATGAATGTTAAGTTACAAAACTTACTATGGCTAAAGCTTGTTACAGTTCTACAAGGCATCATTTCACTGACTGAACCAATCAGCCTTTACTACATCCTATTTTTCATTGACATATACTAATCTGTGAAAAACATAAATAGTATTCAACAGAAAGTAGCTTTAAAACTTAATCAGAAAAAACTCTTTATTGATGATGAAAAAATGAACAACTTTGATTCATGCAATTCAACCGCACTAAATATTCGCATCATTTCAGCCAAAATGCAACCTTTTCAAAAATGCAACCAAATGAATGCTGACCTCTTTACATGCTGTGTCCATGTTAAACACAGGTAATAGACCTGGTGTAGGAGAAATTATTCCATGTGCACTGGCTTTCATCAAAATTGTTGACAATTGAAGAGAATCTGTAAAGCAGGGGTTCCCAACCACAGGTCACAACCTGAATCAGGGTCACAATGGGTTCTCAGCATGGTTACAAAGGGTCACCAGAACAAATTTTTTTTAGGTTTGAAAAGTGCACTGTTGTTATGCAGGTCCTGTAGGTGACCAATTTAGGGTTACAGCTAAAGAAAGCTGAGAACTACTCATATAAAGAAACTTAATTAGTGCTACTGTATGATGCCTTTAACAGAAAATTACGATAATAACAATGGCAATGTCTTTGCCACCAGAAAATCTATAGCTATCTGTTAATGTGTGCAAACAATTACATTTCAGTACCAAGAACACTTACCTTTCAGCAATGCTTTAAGCATGGCCACATCAATGTCTCGGGCACCAATGTCAGAGTCCCATTCAAAAATATGAATCAGTTCAGATTTGGCAAGGCAATCATTGATTCGCTGCATATTATTATTAATATCCTGATCTGAACAGAATTTCATTTCCTTCATTTGCTTTTGAATTTCGTCTACCAGGCTTGTACTCAATCGCTTCTCAGTTCTGTTTAAACAGATTTATAATATGCTCAACAATTACTAATTCACTGAATTAGATTTCAATCTTACCAGTTTTCCAGAAAAATTTTTTAATACCTTAATGTAATAAATGTGTTGCAGAATAGACTGATCAAGGAAAATGTCATACTTATACCAAATGGATAATCTGGCAGACAGAAATCCCATATACAATACATCACCATTGCTATTTCTGCTTTGCTATTGTATACTGACTGACTCCTCGTCATTTTGTTAGACTGGTCATCACAAAATAAATCATGCACTAAAATATTAAATCCATCATAAATCATAAATTTCTTTTGGTGAATATATTCAACAAGACATTTATTTAATGTAAGTAATATCACTAAATGTTTTAAACAGAATGCTGGAAATGCTGAATCATGAAGTACTGACTTGTCCTATAATCATGAAGTACTGACTTGTCCTATAATCATGAAGTACTGACTTGTCCTACAATCATTAGACTAGTACTGTTTTATGATCCCGATCCTCGTATCAAATGTGAATCTCTAACGAAGATTCCGAACATATTATTGTCATTGACGACATCATTTGTGTAACAACAATGGCTTAGTATACCTGCTGGACACTTACAATTTGAATGCCTTGACTTTAATTTTCTTTTACACACATGTATATATACGCTTATTTTTTATTTAAATAGTAAGAAGTCCTGTGTGTGCTTATTATCTCTATATGAATTTTGTACAAATGCATTTACTATCCTGAGTTTACAGCATATACTAGGATATAGTGACTGACAGGTCAGCATGTCAGGCTCACAACCAGATGAACCATGGTTTGATTCCTCCCCAGACCATACTGGGTTGGCCACTGTGTTGTAACACATGGTAAGGCATTTTACTCCAGACGATATATCCTTTCATATATTCATGTGCTACTGAATACAAACAATTTACAGCATAAAATATAATCATTCATCTGCAACAATAGCTTGTATTCATAAACTTACATTTTGATGCGAACTCCCTGCTTATCTTTAGCATCAACCTCAACTGTTTCTGCATATTTGAAGGCATATGATAATATGTCTGCTGCTCTTCCAGATCCCTGAAATAAACAAAACTTAAAAATGTAGATTGTCTACTGAACACAGGCTCACAACCAGATGAACCATGGTTTGATTCCTCCCCAGACCATACTGGGTTGGCCACTGTATTGTAACACATGGCAAGGCATTTTACTCCAGCCGACTCAGAATGATATATTCTTTCATATATCCATATGCTACTGAATCATCATCATTCATCTGCAACGATAGCTTGTATTCATAAACGTACAATTTGACGGCAACTTCCTGTTTATCTTTAGCATCAACCTCAACCGTTTCTGCATATTTGAAGGCATATGATAATATGTCTGCTGCTCTTCCAGATCCCTGAAATAAACAAAACTTAAAAATGTTGACTGTCTTCTTAAGATTGTGTATCATACCATGTATCATACTCCCTGAAATATACAAAACTTAAAAATGTGTTGACTGTCTTCTTAAGATTGTGCATCCAACAAGTTTCATGCTCCTTTTAATAGCTGCCTTGACCTTTAATCTACCGTATGTACTCAAAGCAAGCCAACTTTTGAAGGATATAAATATAATAGTTATTTCATTACAAAGCCAGTCAACCTTGGAAGCTGATTTAGGATTCTTGTAAGTGAGCCCAATTTTTTTTTTGTTGTTAATATACAAAGTCAACCAACATAGGGAAGCTAACAATGATTCCATTTCATTGGTATTCACCGGAGTTTTGAAAAACTTTAAACAATGGAAAAATGTTTAAAGTGACACAATATAGTGCTTTGTACATGGATATCGATGACCCAGTATTGGCCAGAAGATTTGGAGAAAATAATATCATTTTGATGAATTCGTGAAGGACAGAAGAGAAGAAGATGATTTCACTGACAAATGATCATTAACACAGATGAAATTCCAGCGTATTTTTATCTCATTCCTGGACGGACCATCGATAAGATTGGGGTTAAATATTTGAGAATTAGTGCGACTGGTGCAGATTTTTAAAAATCTGCTTTTAGTTCTTGCAGTTTCCAAATCCAGAGGTGTTGCCTCCAACGACAATATTTCACAGCATGAGAAAGCTAAAACAATATTCATGTACCGAAAGAATGGATTGTACATGTGCAGAAGAAGTGTTAGGTTGATGAGATGATGCTGCAGTGGATTAAAGAGTTTTATGTTAAGTATGCAGTTTTATATATTTTTAAAATAAAATTTCAGTTGAAGTGCATTTTCCGATATGTAATTTTCAAATGATTTAAAAGGTATCCCACAACTTACGACTCAAAAGAAATGATGTATCCCAGAACATACAGTGCACAAAGAAATTACTTTAAAAATTAATTGTATGATGTCCCAAAAAATAGTGTCACAACATATACAGTAAATATGGTAAACAGATTTTACTGTAACTTTTACAATGCCATGAGGCTGACTGACATGCCAAAACAGACTTTGCAAAAGCATCATTTAGCATAACAAGCGCATAACATCCAAGAACCTGGATTATA
>JAECUM010073527.1:0-17916 GCA_016617855.1 Megalonaias nervosa | reverse complement strand
TAAGCATCACAATTATCTAGACCGGAAGTAATCATATTCATCAAGCGTTGAAACGTACTTGGAGAACCACTCATCCCAAACGGCAGTACTTTATATTGATAGAGTCCATCTGGAGTCACAAACGCCGAAATTTCTATCGTTCTTTCCGTAAGTGGAATTTGCCAAAAATCCTTTCAGAAGGTCAAATTTGGTGACGTACTTGGCATTTCCAATTTTATCAATGCAATCATCGATCCTTGGTAACGGAAATGAATCTGTTTTTGTCACACTGTTCACCTTCCTATAATCAGTGCACATACGGAAAGTTTTATCCGGTTTCGAAACAAGTATGCATGGTGAACTCCAATCACTTTTACTGGGCTGTATGAAATCGTTCTCCAGCAAATACTGAATTTCCTTTTTCAGGTATTCCTGTTTGAGAGGGTTCATCCTGTATGGTGTTGTTTCACAGGTTTTGAATCTACAATTTCAACGTCATGAAAAATGTTGTTTGTCCTTGTAGGAATATCTGGATACAAGTGCTCATATTTGAATAATGACTGTTTAAGTTCATTCATTTCTGGTTGGTGTAAATGTAAAAGTTTCTGGTCCAGATCTTTCATAATTTGCGAATTCCGAAGATTTGTTGCTCCAAGATCAATAGTGTCCAATTGAATTTCTTCACTTAAATCCTCGGTTGGTGGGACAGGTACAACTAAATTAATTGCATAATTTACTTGGCTATCTCTTTCAATATACTAGTACTCCATTAATTTATTTAGATCAGAGTACTATTATTATAATTTAACTCATTCATTTTCTTCTTTACTTTGCAAGGCCATAAAATCTAAATTGAAGAAAATTCTGAAGAATGAGCAAGAGAGAATGAACTCTATTACAGGACTCAAAAATTCTCTCAAATAAAGTTTTGTGAAACCATATTTTCACTTTTGACTTGAATTGCTGAGTGCCAAATTCAAGCATAACAAGCTGGAAGATTTTGAGACAGAATATTTGACCTTTAACCTGATTGGACAGATTTGGGAAGGCCAAATTGAGTAAAAAATCTTTATCAAAGCTTTTACTATAGTATTCCTCAAAGGAATTGCCTCTGGGAATCTTGTTGACGCACACATAGTGGTCAACAAATATTGGTTGCCTGACTTGGTCTTAGGTAAGGGACCAACACAATGTACCATAATTCTGCTAAATGGTTCGTCAAATGCAGGAATAGGTTGCAGATGAGCCTGAGGTATCTTCTGATTGGGTTTTCCTACCATTTGACAAGTATGACAAGATCTACAAAATTTACAAACATCACTTTTGATGTTTGGCCAATAAAAGTGTGGCAAGAGCTTGTTATAAGTTTTATTTATCCCTAAATGACCAGCCAGAGGAGTTTCATGGGCCAAACTAAGTATTTCCTGTCTGTGAGATTTTGGAACTACAATTTGATAGTTCACTGACCACTCGTCACCAGCAGGTTCCTCGGGAGGTCTCCCTTTTCTCATAAGAATTCCATTTCTAATGAAATAACAGACAGGTGCTTCAGTGGCTTCAGTTTCACTAATGGCCCTCTGAACCAAACAGGAGATCTCAGGATCTTTTTCCTGTTCGACGGCAAGTGATTGTCGTTTATCACCCTGATTAGTTAAAAGAGAATGAGTATTTAAAAGAGGATCACTGTGGTCAATACCTTTTGATTCATCCAAATTAGAAGTGAAAGTGACCTCATCAAAAGCCTGACCAATACATGTGTCAGCTAAAGGAATATTTTCCTTATCAAAATCATTCTCAAGAGCTTTCTTTGACATAGCTCTGGTAACTGCACAAGCTGAGTATACCTCAGGGTATTCTTTTTCAATAGGATCAACTTTATGATCGAAAGAAGACTTGTCAGTTACAAGTGGATTAACCACAACCTTGTCTCAGTATACCTCAGGGTATTCTTTTTCAATAGGATCAACTTTATGATCGAAAGAAGACTTGTCAGTTACAAGTGGATTAACCACAACCTTGTCTCCAGCTAGGTCGTTGCCTAGCAACAAATGAATGCCCTCAACGGGTAAAGTAGACACTATTCCGACTGTCACAGGTCCTGAAACTATGTCTGATGACAAATTTACAGAATGGAGAGGAACATTAACAAAGCCGCACTCTATTCCCTGAATGAAAACACTCTCATTAGAACAGGACTTCTCAGAGAAAGGCAAAATACCTGACAATAGTCCTGTAATAGAGTTCATTCTCCCTTAAAATTTTAATAGGGATAGGATTGGCCAAATCACCCAAGAGTGATATAGAACCTTTCGACATAAATGGTTCATAATTCTCCATAATAAAATCAGACAGGGGTTTATGAGACCCAACAAATGTATTGCTTTCAATAGATGACCGTGACCTTGACCTCTTAGAAATAAGAGCATTTGGGATAGATCTATCTTGATTCTGATGCCTATATTTCAATTTGAAGCAATCAGAAATGACGTGCCCTTTTTTCTTGCAATAGGTACACGTAGGAAAAGACAAAGATTTTGAATCAAGTTTATCAGAAGCTTGATTTTTAGAAATTGTGCCAGATTGAGTTTTAGGAGGAGTCGTATTAGGCTGAAACACCTTTCTACCAGTAGACTGCTGAGTGAATGATTTGTCTACAACAGGAACTTTATGAGTTAAGGAATACTCATTGGCAGGAAGAGCAGCATTTTCCAAGGTTTCAATCTTGTGCTCTTCAAGATGATTCTTAATGTCATTAGGAACACCGTTTTTGAACTCTTCAAGTAACACAAGTTGTTGAAGACTTTCATAATCATGTTCAACTTTCTTGGCTAAGTACCATCCCTTAAATAACTGCTCTTTTTCTCTGGCAAATTCAACATAAGTTTGTCCAGCTTCTTTTTTATAGTTTCTGAATTTTTGCCGGTAAGCCTCAGGGACTAACGCATAACCCCTTAAAATGCATTCCTTAACCAAATCATAGTCAGAACTCTGTTGTACTGACAGGGATGCATATATATTTCGGGCTTTTCAAAAAAGTACACATTGCAATAATTGAGTCCAATGCTCCCTTGCCCATTTAAAATTTTCAGCAACGTTTTCAAAATAAATAAAATATTTGTCTACTTCCTTTTCACTAAAAGGGGGAACTGACCTAATATTTTTTGTAATGTCAAAAGTTGAATTTGTATGTGAAGTGGAATCGTGCTTTTCCCTTGCCAGCTCAAATTCTTTCATTTTAATTTGAAATTCCTTTTCTTCCTTCTCCTTTTGCATCTGTACGTGAATTTGTTCTTTTTGAAACTCCAATTGTATTTGTTCTTTCTGTAATTCCACCTGTCTCTCTCTCTCCTTCTCTTCTAATGGTAATTTCATTTGTGTATCTTTCTCCCTCTTCTGTCTGTCTGTCTGTCTGTCTCTCTTTCTCTCTCTCTCTCTCTCTCTCATTCTCTCTCTCTCTCTCTCCTTCTCTTCAAATTGTAATTTCATTTGTTTATCTTTCTCCCTCTCCTGTCTCTCTTTCTCCTATTTTTCAAATTGCAACTGCAATTGCTTCTCTTGTAATTGTAACTGCGATTGTTTCTCTTTCTCCTCTTTTTCATAAAGCATTTGTTTCTCTCTTTCCTCTTTCTGAAAATCGAGCTTCCTTAACTCCAATTCCACTTTGTATTACATTTTTAATTCCATTACTTTTATGTCAGAGTCCGATACCGATTTACTGACCGAAGCCAAAACACTTTTATCAAAAACATTCTTCTCTACCAAATATTGAATCAAAATTCTTTTAATTTCTTGTTTCGTTAAGGAAGATTTTGCTTGAGAAAGATCGTACTTTCTGGCAAGTTGAAGCAACTCATTTTTTTTCAGACTATCCAACTGCTCCTGAGTTGGACTAGAAAGAAAACTTTCCACTTTTGATGACATTGTGAATGAAAGCCTGTTGTTTTCACTAGAGATTTCAAACAAAATGTAAAATAGTACTTGGGATTTGAAAACTAGGGGAATTTAAATTTCAAGAAAAACAATTTTCTGAAATATTTTAGCCAAATTCAAATATCCCGGACGAGCCCCAAGTTTTCTTTTAGTTACGTATAGGCTCGTTTAAAAGTAACAAAAGAAAAGAGTGAAACCAACAAGCTTTTTAAGCATTAAGAAAAATAATTTATTTCCCTAGAAAACACGGTGAAAAGGTGAAAATAGAAAATAGGACTACAGTTTGTGAAGACAATCCAAACATGTATCCTAGTACCGAAAAAATACAAGTCCTATCACTAAATAATTTTAACTGAATCCAGGTTCGAATCTTGACGACGTTCCAAGATGGAGGCTGATGACGTCAGGTGAAGTCTTTATACGAATGTCAAGAGTTCCACGTTGAACCACAACTTGTAATGTTTCAATTGAGAATAAATTTCCATCGAATGTCTTTGTCACTTGTATAGATTTCCAGGGAATAAATTATTATATTCTAAATAAATAGATGATCTTACAAGCTGTCATCTATGATAAAACATCTCGAGCTCCTAAGGTGTAAAAATACTCTTTACGGCACCTAATAGAAATATATCCTTCTTCTTGAAGATATATTATACGACTGAATATTTCACGGGGATCTGAGTATTTTTAAACTGAACTAAGACGTCATTTCAAGCGCGCACGATGAAACGCGTGACTATTTCATCATCAAATAAGCGCAGTAAACAATGCAATTTCACGTGGGCCAGGAAAATGACCTTGACAGTAACCAATCGTTTTCGCTTAGTGTTTACTCAATCGACAAACCACGGCAGGATAAAATCGTGCTTATGCGAGTCATACTACGATTTATATAAACATAATATCTCTTTCAAAAATATCAGATCCCGTAAAAATAATCATTACAATATAATGTAATGATACAAAAATAAAATAAAAAAAGAATTTAAAATTAACACACAAGTAATTAAATTACATATTCGTAACAATAGAAAATGATGTTGAATGATCAATTTTAATGCTAGGCAAGACCCATTACTCTGGAAACGTTTTAGCAAGAAGACTCCAACTCAGAACTTCGAATTATACGTTGTATTTAAGGTTCATCTATGCAATCGAAATTTTGCAGTCTATGTTAATGACTAAAGTTAAGACAACATTGAAACTTATGTGATTCTATCTTGCTAATTAATGTTATAGATCGTCTAAGTGTTGGGAGTTTGAGCCGAGTTCTTGGCTCAAAAAGGTTCGAAAATATAGGCTATGAAACCGTCTCTGGGTCTTCTGAGCAGAAGAAACTCAATACTCCAAACGAAAATACAATATTTGGAGTAAAACTGCATTTGTTAACTTTAGAATTCAATGAGATAAAGAAATGTAAGTAAATCTTGCAAATTCTAAGGTTGGACCTTAATTATTAAAGTAACAGAGTGCCAAAGGGTGTGTACATCGATCTTTGTCGGAATTCCTTGGTTTGAGAATACGGAGCCAGTAACATATGCAGACAGGCTTTCAAAAACAAAACATTGTTTACGTTTTATTTTAGTCTATCGCATTAACTGACAAACGTCTGTGTTTGAAGACATGATCCCACCCAATTTTCCTCAATATAACCGATAGTCGAGCTCTACTTTGACATACTGCGTGACCTGCAAAACTATAACAATAATATTCATGACGTGACGTGAACATTCCTAACTGCTCTCCTCGGGTTTTGTTTGCATGGCAGGAGCATTTTCTTGCCTGTCTTAATTCCGTCTAAATCAGTCATATGAAAACTATTACAGATGGTATCCTAAGATCAATTTACACCCAATAGCTAATGTCCGTATGAAATTTAGCCCAAAGTTTATTTGCAAAAATCGTCACATAACCCGCTTTCATATCCACAGGCTTTTAAAGGCGTCGGTATATTGTAAAAATCTCATTGTGGCATCTGTACGTTACCCGATAACCTACTAAACCGCCGTGGTTAAAATGTATAAATAAACTTGAGATTCTTGATTGTTCGCTCATATGAGGTATTTGGTTGGTGATTAAGGTCTTCCAAAATACCAGAAAAATGATTAGAATAAAATTATTCATTACAATTTAGGGCATCTTTGACAATAGTGGATATGCAAGCATAGCAGAAAGATCCATGATGCCTGTATGCGTAACGACTTTCCGTTGTGTCTTCTGTGTCGCAGTGGGGTGGACGGACGGAAGTTAAACCGTCTCAAATAATGTATAATGTAAGAGATTGCGGATTTGTGATGGAGAGCCACGAAAGCTCTAGTTTCAGTTTTATAAAGTTTTATCTACGTAAATAACCTTAGCGCTATAAACTCATAAAAAAAACATAATAAAATATGTATGGCATGGCATGCATATTTTTTAAAAAAAAACATTTTGTCGAGAACACACTTTAGGAAACAGATTCGAAGTACTGTGAGCTTTTTTATTTCTTCGATAGGCACGCACGTCCCTCATATTGTTTCATAATAAAACTTCTCAAACTGACTTTATGTATTTATTCACATAGAAACCCTAGTCATTTGAACATGTTTTTAGAGGCTTTGCAGATTGTCCAAATCGATTTAGGAAGTTGTAACCCACGCTCGAAATGCAAAGAGATGGGCTTGAATCTCGAATGAGAGAGAGAGAGAGAGAGAGAGAGAGAGAGAGAGAGAGAGAGAGAGAGAGAACAAGATGTTTATGTACATAGTGATTGAAAAATATTAAATTCTGACACCAAACTTGTGCGCATAAATTCCAACAATGGAATTACCGCAATGATGCACACTGAGTTAAAATGATATAAAGAAAATTATATTGTTCCTAACTGGAACGAATCACAACATTTACTTAAAAGGAATAGACAACAATAATGAATGAATTGAAATTAAACGAAATTATTATATGGATCAACACAGATAACCAATGATGGAAATTAAAAACAAAACCAATGAATAAACGCTCAAATAATTGTCATGACTTTCACTCAAATATCGATAGTAACGATCTTCATTCAAATAATGATAATAATGACTTTCAAATAAATAATGATAACGATGATTTTCAAAGTAATGATAACGATGATTTTTAAAGTAGCAATGATTATTTTCACACAAATAACAACGACTGTTTTCGCTCAAATAGCCATAATGATGGTTGTTCTGCTCGAATAGCGATAATGGTTAGTAGCCCAAAGGTGGGAGATAAGTTGTGGCGTCCAATTGAGAACCAAAAGGTATCTAAATTCCCATCACTGTCGGATGGTCAAGGACCACCATGAATGGTCCGCCCTCCCATACCGCCTAAGGATCCCTAAGACCCCTTTCTTCCTTGCAGGAACGTTGGTCTTGGAGCTTTGGTCCCTCAACACGAGATAACCACAATCTTCGCTACAGATACCATACTGATCAACACAGGCAGCCCAAACAGATTGGTAGACTCCGACATAAACATATCGTCTGCGCTTTCAGTCAAAACAATGGCTGCCCCAACAATTCCATCACATCACAGACACAGCACAGTCAGACACAAAACACAGTTCTAAGACGGACAGCATCAACAGCTCTACAGCTACCACACTGCCAATCACCAGCAGCCCAAACATACAGGTAGACTCTGACATAAACATATTGTCTCCTTTCTCAGTAAAAAATGTCCGCCTCAACAGCTGAAAATATAATGCCTACAGCCGTGTAGTACATGCAACACGGTAATGTATAAAATGGAAAGACGTGCATTATGCATGCGTGTACTTGGAGTTATTGCTTAGTATATCATTTCATCGGGACCACTATACAAGATTGTCACAATAATCAGGTTCGTTTGCGAATCTGTATCGGACAGTTAAAATCTTAAAGAACTTGAAGGAACATCCGGATGTGGGAGGTTGTGGGTTTGAACCCTGGCCAAGTCATACCAAAGACTTATAAAAATGATATTAACAGCTGCCTCTCTGGTCGCTCAGCATTAAGAGGTTAGTGTTAGGACTGGTCGGCCTGGTGTCAAGATAATGTGACTGGGTGGGACATCATGCAACGACATTTTTATGTGCCTTCTACCGGAACCTCTGCTGCTGAAACATTCAGTCTTATTCACCAAGACGTTTGTTCTTCATATCTCTATCGCAACAAACGTCTTAGAGCCCTCTCTTGTGAACTAATCTGCCACTGGATGGCATAATTGGAACATCTCGAACCTTTTCACCAATGACAGGGAAGAACAAGCAGTAAAACCTCAGACATTTTACAAAAGCTGTCATTTCATACGTGTATACCTTGTTTCCCCAATAGCATTGTGTCATTTCAGGTTCCTTACAGTCCATACAAGTAATAGAGATATGTGTCCCGTTTCCTTTTATCTTTTTATTCTTTCTCTACAAAAAACACACCATCTATATTGTAAAATTCATTCAATGTGACACTATTTGGATACAGGCTATATATTTAACGTGTGTACACAACATCAATTCACAGGCGATAAATGTCAGGAAATTCTTATCATTTATGTTCTGAGCACCGAACTTGCTCTCGGTCTCGATTTAGGGTGTGTAACACCCAATCCAAAACCCATAATCAAAGACATAAACGCTGTGCATAGGTGTCGTGCACAAACTGTAAGCATGCTTATTTGGTATTTTGAAAATGGTAAACTGAATGCGTTAAAAAGCATACAGTGCGTTCCCCTTTATAAATTGTCACGGTCTGACATGCGGAAGCGGAATCTTTTATCTGTAAAGAAATGCATGTTCTGTGTAATATAAGAAAGCTAGAGATATTGTAATAAGTAACAAAAACAACAACAAAAAAAAAAGAATGAAAAAAAAAAAGAAAAAAGAAAAGAAACAAATTGGTATCCATTGAACATATTGACCCAAAGGAGTACATTTCCATGGAACAATTTGACCTAAGGGTGTATTTCCATGGAATATATTTGCCTACATGCGTATATTTATATGGAATATATTGACCCAAAGGTTTATATAAGCCTAAAATATACTGAGGTAGAAGATAATAAGCAAGTTGGAAATAACTCGTATAGCTTGAGTGAAAGACTGTTGGTATATAATTATCACTTATTCATGGCCGACTGTTGTATTTCAATAGGATTAACCTCGAATCCAAAAATATATCGATGACATGTTTTTCCTTTCCATTTTCCCTCTCTTATTCTGTCTCCAGATTCATCTCTCTCTCTCTTTCTCTCTCAACTTTGAGTCGTCTTGTGTTTATGTTTTTAATACAGTTATGACTATCATTCCGCTGTACAACAAATTTCTTTATTAGTGAACAGAACGTCAGTGCATACCCTCAAAGTTCCCCCTGTACTTCTTTAAACACGTTTTCAGTCCAATTATACAATTATTAAATTCCATTTTGTGTTTGCTCTTTGTTATGTTTTTCACTCAGTGGAAAACTGCAATTCCTGTCACGCTGCAGCTTTCAAACCGATGGCTATTCAGAGAATCTTTCGTAACGGGATTCAACGAAAATCATTTGGTGCAAAACCAGGACTGTATCGAGGGTATGGCAAAGTCTGGATGATGTGCACCTTCAGAAAGTCTGTCAAGGCAGATTTATGTGCCGGTGAATTATCGTAGAGTAGGTTGATACTTTGGGCACCAGCACGTGGATCTGTGATTCGGACGTGCTCCGCAACTTTTGCCAAAATTTTGGAGGCATAGAAATGCCCCGTAACATTAACAAAGCCAGGCACATGCATCTGGACGACCGCGCCTTTTGTATAGAAAAATAAACAGTTTAAAACTCTCTGGACACTCTGACTGCGTTGAGCGATGAGTGGTTTCTGCTCATTTTCTTCGATCCAGACTGTATTCTTTCCCAGGAGTGGAGTTTAAAGAAAATTTACATTCATGTTTCATCACCTGTGACAATATTGTTCAAACGTTCCTTGCAACTCTTTTCATATTTGGCGAGTCGATGTTTGGCGATTTCAGCTTTAGTCTATCTTTGACCAGTGGCCAACAAATGCAGGACTATCTTGCACAAACCCATCTGATGTTCAAATGATTCTTCAATATAGTATGACCAGCTGACGAATTTGTACCCATGGTAATAGAAATTTATTCCACTGTGTTTGAATCATTTTCACCAATTGCTCACTTCACAACATTTACTTCCCACTCGGCAATCGCAGACAAAGGTCTTTCAAAATAGGTTGTCTTCTTTGAAACAAGTTGAAAATTGCAGGATATGACAGACAATTACTTTCCTACAATTTATCGAAGTCCAAGTCGGCCTTGATATCAGTCAGAGAGTACCCTAAGAGCACTCGGATTTTACAAAATCATCATTGCATAGAAGCAGAATAGTTTTCCTTCGACGACATTTTTGCGTCACCGTCATATATCTATGTTACGTCACACGCATGTATAATTTTATTTTGTCTAACGATTAGGATTAAAATGATTCAACGTATCAAAGGAAAAAAAAAAACATTCTAAAAAAAACATTCAGAACCTTTCAAATACTCCTCATACAAAATGTTATAAACTGCGTTGCATATGCATGAAGTTAATTCAACAAACAAAAGAGTTTAGCGAAACTCATTAACTGATAAAAATTGAAATAATTATTTATAAGTGTAACTAACTGTACCAAACTATCTAGCGCAGCATAATAAGAAATGATATATAGTATATGCACATACTTGAAATACACTGAGGCAAATTATTATCTAGTTGATAACAATTAGTAAAAGACTAGATGAACACGTTAGGTCTATCGCTGTAAGTGACTCATGACAGACAGGGCAAATACATGGTCTGCAAATGCTGACCAAGGAGGAGCCACGTGACCAACTGGTAGAATAGTTTCCAATTCTTCTTCTTCTTCTTCTACTTTTTCTTCTTCTTCTTTATTATTATTATTATTATTATTATTATTATTATTATTAAATCTGCCCACCGCTCCTTTTCCAACTTCAAATTAGACAATATTAAAAATATAACCATCCACTCCATTCTTAACACTGGAAAAATTAGATTTGCAAACCTGATTGTAACACTGCTGTCGAAAGACATGTATTTAATCCAAGACCAAAAAATAAATCTATCGTTTGTTTGTACTGCTTATAAAAGATCAGTAACATGGTCCCAACTAGGCGTATCTTGCAATAATGTTGGTGTTCAGTATTATAAACTTTGTGGTGTCATTAGTACCATAAATTTATTATAACTTGCTAAGTCAAATTGTTTTTGGCTCTGTGGTAAACGCGACAGTATAGCTGTGCATATTTTTAAATGTGTTAATTTAGAAATATCGACATCGAATATGTTCTCCCCTCTCTCATGGGTAGATACATGTATCGACTCTTTCGTATCTGAATCAGTCGATTACAATTTATAAGTCCACGAAAGGTCAATCATATGAAAACTACACATGGAACTTAGTAACCATATTTGTTAAGGTCTACAAACACTTCGGGGAAGGGGGGGGGGGCTGGGGGCTGAGCGGTCTTAAACTCTCGCCTTTACCGATCACTGCCACCTCACCTCTGTCCGCATGGCTTGGGTTCGGTCTGTGTGTGTGTGTGTGTGTGTGTGTGTGTGTGTGTGTGAACACGTTCCAGTAGCTTTCCGTGGATCGGTGGTTCTTCGCAAGATTTCTAGTGTTCTTCCTCCGTCAGTTATACTGTCCGCCATATATAACCCATTATGTGCTGAAATATGGCGTTAAGCCCATCATACCACCACCACCATCAAACTTTTCTGACTTTGGAAATACGGTGGCCAGACGTTAGGGATCAATGGTTATGGTAACATAGGATTATCAGATATGACATGTTCTAACGAGAGGTAAACAGAAGAGTCTCATCTGTGACATGTATTAGTATAAACATACATTTATCAACTGACATTTTCTAGCTTAAGGTAAACATAAGATTATCAACTGTGACATATTCTAGCGTAAGGTAAACATAAGATTATCAGCTGTGGCATATTCTAGCGTGACGTAAACATAACATTTTCAACTGTGACACATTCTAGCGTAAACATATGATTATCAACTGTTGCATGATCTAGTAAGGTAAAACATACGATTTTCAACTGTGAAATGTTCTAGTGTAAGGTAAACATACATTTATCAACTGACATTTTGTAGCATAAGGTAAACATATAATTATCAACTGTGTCATATTTTAGCGTAAGGTAAACATACAATTTTCAACTGTGACATGTTCTAGCATAAGGTAAACATATGAATATCAACTGTGACATATTCTAGCGTAAAGTGAAACATACGATTTTCAACTGTGACATGTTCTAGCGTAAGATAAACATACGATTTTCAACTGTGACATGTTCTAGCGTAAGGTAAACATACGATTTTCAACTGTGACATGTTCTAGCGTAAGATAAACATACGATTTTCAACTGTGACATGTTCTAGCGTAAGGAAAACATACGATTTTCAACTGTGACATGTTCTAGCGTAAGATAAACATACGATTTTCAACTGTGACATGTTCTAGCGTAAGATAAACATACGATTTTCAACTGTGACATGTTCTAGCGTAAGATAAACATACGATTTTCAACTGTGACATGTTCTAGCGTAAGATAAACATACAATTTGCAACTGTGACATGTTCTAGCGTAAAGTAAAACATAAGAATTTCAAGCTGCTGAAGACTATTTTTAGCCTGAAATGTACCGAATTTCGGCTGTATGGAATTAAATCTGGTACCAATCCAGCATAAGAATGCATTAATTGAATGGAACCTGGTACTTATCCGACAGGAAAAATGCATTAAAAATGGAATCTGGTACTAATCCGACAGAAAATGCATTAATAGAATATAACCTGGTACCAATCCAGCAGAAAAATGCAATTAATGGAATGGAACTTGGTACCAATCAAGCAGAAAATATAGTTCAATGAAATAGTACCGCTTAGGAATCCAGCGGAAAATTCAATTAATATAGAGCCGGGTACCAATCTAGAAGAAAGCGCAATTAATAGAATACATGCGGGTACCAATACAACAGAAGATGTAATTAAAAACTGAGACATTGTCCTAGAAGGCTACTGTTTCTTTTTAGAAATTATCATTAAACCGTGCATGCAGACTGGGAGACGAGACGCCATTGGTGTCAGCCAAGTCATTCTAGCTGACCAAATTCCTGACTTTGTCACGAGTAGTGAAATCATCTGGAAAATTAAATTAAGATAAATTGTCAGAAAGATGCGTGTCCTTCATCTTTCTACATGCCTGTTAGAATTATTGGCGATATCCAGAACCTTACAGGAATCAGCAACTAAAGTAGAACATAAACACGAGGGTAGAAACATTATCTTGGCTGGTGATTTTAACTAAGCTAACATTGATATTGATTTGACGGAAGGTAACAGGTATTACTAGACTTTTAAATGGAACAATATCTTATACAGATCCGCAACTAATCAACACGTTACGGTAACATCCTTGACCAGTGTTTTACAAACAATCCACTATTGGCTAAAAACTTCAACTGGCAGCATTGTAGTATTAGTGACCACGCTACGATAATAACAGGTTTAGACTTTCTCACTTAGGCTATTAAAAATCCTTGAAAATATTATATCGTAAGCAAAGCAAATTAAATTTTTTCCCAGGCTTCAATTCTGTACACCGAAGCGATCACTTTATGTCATAAATGATGTAGTGAGATGACATTAAATCTACAATTTCCGTGTTTCTTTAAAAGCCTCTATGCACACAATGTTTTTTCCTTGGCTCAACAGCAAAATAAACAAAATGATAGGAAATGAAGTCACGACTGTAATTACGCCAAGAAATCTGGCTAGTGCGATCTGTCCAATGATTTTAATCATCGAGGTAAAAGACGGATTGAAGGAAATAGAGATATATTTTATTACGTTTACAACACAGCGAAGTTTAGAGAAAGATAACATAAAACCCTCTGGCAACATATCCGATTCAACCCACATATCACTTTAGGCCATTCCTCCATTTATGAACATACATTCCTTAACAAATGATGACAAACGTAAAACCCTCATCCTTATTGGCCTATTTAAATTTTTGTATTATATACCTAACAATTTTCTACTCCTGAAAGAGCCGACACTTCCTACGAGTAGGAAAAGGATACTATCATTTTCTGATTCCGTGTTACCATACATTAAAAGAGGTTGGAACTACTTTATCCTCGAAGTTTCCTGGTTACAATAGCAGCACTCCTAACGATGGAGTGCCAACACTGGCAGTAAACAAGGCTTTCACAGCGACGTTAGTTAGATTCTCAATGTCGCCGTTACGTGCAAAAGGTCGTAAATGCCAATCTTCATAATCATACTGACGCTTGAAAGAATATTGGTCTTAAGCATCATTGGATGCAGTTCACACTAGATAATATCGACGTTTCGTAACATGAAAAACCTTTTAATTTCTCGCTCGAACTGAGAAACTCAGCCATTTTTCACATGTGTACAAATTATTCCGATGTTGATCGGCGACATCCGTGGGTTAACCAATTTCACTCGTAACCTGATTTAATGACGTCACCGTTGCAAATATATGAAGTGAATGCTATGTTGGATACGGTAGGTGATCCTTATGTCATAAGCTAATCTAATGGCGCTTGTACTTAATTCAGCCTTGGCTAAAAATAAACCATGATGTCATTGCCCCGACTGCGGCCATATTGTTTTCGGACAAAGCCGCTAGCGACGCGTAGTAACACGAATGCTGGCAGCTTTTTGAAATTTATAAACAAGCTATATATTCTTCTGGAAAAGTAATTATTTAATATGGTGACCACTGAGCATTGTTGCTATGGTTCATGTGATTCGAGGTACCAGAAAGATGGTGTTTGGTTTATTGGATTTGGACACGCTTTTCCAAAGCCTGACAAGGAGAAAGGTGTATGCGATGGGTACATCATTGCGGCCGACGTGATTTTACCATAAAAAAATGTGACGAAGGATACATATATAAGTAGTTTGCACTAACTAAAGATATCGCCAAGCATAGGATACATGTTGAACGGTTCATTGAGAGAATTAAGAATTTAGACTGTTACAGAAAGTAATCCCACTCAGTATTCAGTCTGTCTTTTCTCAATGTGTATTTTTTATAGGTTGTTTAGTCAGTTTTCAAAATCCTCTTGTGCAGTAATTACAATCTAAGAAGTTTGTATTATTCTGAAATTCAACATGCATATGCAGACAATAAAGTTATTTTGACATGTACTTCCCTGTTGTTTGTAAAATGTGTATCATTTTAAGGCTAGCTGTCATCGTTAGAGACAGCTGTTTTTGTATTACTTTTTCTATCAGCACATTCAGACAATTATACTTCCAGACAAAATGTAATTATGTACTTTTTCAATTAAGAAAATGTGTTATGCACATAGCATAAATATATGACATGAAAATAAACATAAATTTTCTCTCTTTTTTTTAACATTGTTACCAATTTATTCATGAGACTCAGAAAAAGGGTAATGAAATCACTAATGAATATTACCAAAACAACCTACATTGATATATTTCTTGATCAAATATCTTGAATATATATGCCAAATTTGTAGAATGATGCATGAGCCATATTTAATTTAACTCTTTTATACCTATATGCATTAAACTAGCATTCACTACGCAGAATTTAAATTGATGCACAAAGCAAAATATAAATACTATACTACATGTACAGTCCTCTTTCATTACATGTTTAAAACATCAATCACATATAACAACACTTCATTCAGACAGTTTAATTGGGGGCAGTTCCCTTGAAATTTTCATCTCAAAATATTCAGGGCATATGTGATTAAACTCTATCAACTTGTGCATTATACTGTTCCAAAAAGATTCATCAAATCTGATCCTAAGAATTACACAGTCTACATCTGACTAAACCACAAAATCACACCAGGGAACATTCATCGCAGCCATCTGCAATAATAATAATAATAATAATAATAATAATAATTAGAAGAATAACAACAGCAAAAATAATCATTAACATATATGACAGTAACTTTTATTACTTACATATGCATGCAATTATGACAAAATTACCGGGATTATTTGCGATAATAATAATAATAATAATAATAATAATAATAATAATAATATCAATAATGAAAGGATAATATAAGCACTGGAACAATAACAACAATAATAACAATAACAATAATAAATTGCACTTGTAAATTTGAATATCAACGTAACGGTGGGTGTTATGTGGTGCCTTGTTGTTTCAAACGGTCCAAAACCATACAAGAATGTACAGTTATAAATCAAACACATGTCACAGTGACTTCGGGTTTGTATGATTAATGTATACATAAAATATACTGCAGATAGGAAAAAAAATCGACATTTCTGTTATTTACAACACTTTGCATACAGTAGAGTACTGAAAATACAAGATACAAAATGCACGATTGAAGAAACGATCGTAGTCCAGAAAACATAAATACACTAGGTCCCGACATGCATAGTATTTGTTTTGACTCACCTTTTAAGCAGTATGCTTCTTTTTTCGTTTTTGGGCAGGCCTCGACATTCTAACCATCGCTGTAACTGAATATTGGAATGCTCATCTATATTGGGACGAACAAATTTAGCACCTGGTACATCGTTTTCAGTAAGAACAATAATACGGAAAGTATCACTGTTTGCCGTTATGCTGGTTCGCCTTGTCCGAAAATCTATTTTTAGAAACTGATGTCACTGCGTGTGACGTGTCAAAGAAGTAAAAAGTACAAGCGCCATTGTGCGTTTGAGATGATGCAGTACTCAGCATGGCATTTATGAGTACATTTCTACAAGGCATAACTGACGTACGTTATTTTTTTTACATGTCCTTGGTATATGCTTACCAGTCAGTAAGGAAATTCACAACAGCTGGGATTGTCTTCAACCCAAGTTTGCCCTTCATACTATTACATCGCCCCGAGCTGATTACCCATATTCACCGAGTCTTATTTTTATCTACTGCACGCTTTTCTTCTCAGATCTGCTTAGAAGAGTATACCTGCCAATCTTCATCCCCTCTCTAATCAGTTTGTCTGCCGCGTACGAATGTTGTTGCTATTAGATTAATCACTAACGGAAGCCGTGGAATGTATCACATGACTACATTTGGAGCATTCTCGAAAAAGAACGGATAATGAGTGATTTCTGGGACTGAATTAAGAAGTGGCACTTAATTCTAAATTGAAATTTGAACGTCGTTGAAGTCTAATATCTTGATTATTTCAAAAGAACGAATAATGTCAGATGTTTTTTTTTTTTTTTAAACAAATTATTTCGTTACTTCCAAACTTTAGTTAGATGGAAAATGGTGAAATGTATGGAAAACCGTGACATTTGGGCTTTAAGAAACATTGCATTATATGAAAAATATCTGAAAGGTCAAAACCATGATTATGTTAATACAACAATAAAAAATCAGATATTCATCCCTTTTTATTTAAAAATGGATAATATAGCCAAAAGATTCGTCTGAAACAAGATCACTTTCGGAAACTGCGTACCAAAACATACCAAAACGTACAGTTCAACACATTTACGGAAATTAATCATTGGTAACGTTGGTGAGTTCCCCCCAAAAACGAATTTGAAATTATAAATATTATCCTTATATCCGAATTGATAGCAATATATAAAAATATCAGTATCACCTTAATACCATTTTGTTTTCTAGATTACATCTCGTTGTCAGTATCAGAAATCGGGATCATGAGTTAACGTTTCGCGTCTCCTAATGATCCGGATTGTCTGTAGCTGGCAATTCGGCGAGATCTTGCAATGAAGATCGCGGTACTGTGATAATAAAATACATATGTAATTATCAATATAATACAATTGCCTCCCATGACTTGCTGTAGGATATCGATGTCAATGTTTTGTGTCAGAAGTTTTCCCTAGGGAAGGGGAAGAGAATGCTAACTTTTCCTCCTGCTATAGCAATATATGGAAATGATCATAAGCGTCC
>JAECUM010073524.1:0-27220 GCA_016617855.1 Megalonaias nervosa | reverse complement strand
TGATCAGATGCATAAACATTTTGATATTACACTCGCATTGGTGGCTAAAATCATCCGATCCTTTGTCCAGTACCGTTTGTATGGACATTATCTCATTTGAAATTCCTTGTATTTTAGTTAACCACGAGCCGAGAATTACTTGCTGATTCGGGTAAGTCTTCATCAAAGATTGTATCTTTGTCTCAATATCTTTAAGAACAGGAAGCTCTTCACCTCTTCTACCATGCAGCAGGTGGTTCAAGGTGAAAATAATCGGTTCAATTATATTTTGACTTGCTTCATCTAAAGCGCTAAACTGCTGACTAAGTGAAGTCCATAAGTCATTACATCTATTGGACTGACCACAATGTTCGGCTTTCATTTGCCATAATTTACGGCACTTGTCAAAACATGAAGTAGAAACGTGGAAGCGAAGCAGTTCTCTAAGGACTTCAGTACCCTTTTCAATTATGCATCTTGCAAACCAAAACCACTTTTCGCAATCCATGGTGGTTCGCATGGAGAGATTAGCAGTTTATCACTCAGAGTTTAACAGAAAAGTAAATGCTGTTAAACATGACTAGAGTCCTCTTGGTTCGTGTACACCTGAAAATAAAAAACAAAAAACAATTAAGTGAACTTTAATTTGCAATATGTTGTAGGAAACACAACATAGACATACAAATACAGCAAATGGCAAATGATACCTACACATTATATTTAAGTCTAGTTATCTCCGTACTTTGAGTAATTGGTTCAGTTGGATACTGTGTGGAAGATATACTTAATAATCTGTCATTGTTTCTTCGTTTGTCTTCTATCGATGTATCCATTTGGCAAATAGATTTAATTAAGCTTGTTTATGTTTTACAGACGAAGCTAAATTGCGACACTATTACCATAGCGACTGAATACTTATTACATTCTTCTGTTCATTTTAGAGTAAAGGTATATCCAATGATACATTTCTCAGCCAAACAAAGTTAATATATTTTGTAAATTTTTCATGCAAAAATTTCAGGGTGTGATTAATCAATGCCGCAAAGGGGAATATTTCCATCTTCACTATCATGTTGCACACAGACACGAGTAATTCATGTTCATACACAGTATGATCAATAGATAGAAAAGTATATATTTTGGATAATGTCCCTCTAGCGGTATACAATGATGATATCTTGCTTCTCTGCGTAATGCTGAGTGGTTACATGGGCTAGTACGTAAGCGTGGTGAAGAGAAATTACACGGTACGAAAGTAAAAAATGCATATGTAATGTTTGCATAAATATTATCCACGTGTGGAATGTTTAATCAAATATTGGTAGCGTGGAAGAGATACTGTATATTGGAATTGGTTCCACCGCCTTTTTTGCCTCATTACATATTTCAACCTTTTAATGGTATAAAGCATAGCTCAGTTGTGCTAATCAATGGCAGATCTAGAAATATCCGCGGGCAGGTGGATAAAGGGGGAGCGAAAACAAGTACGAGACGGGTTTGTGGGAAAGAAACAGCTGTAGTGGCCCAGGATGCTCCCCCTCCTCCAGCTCCTACATTTTGAATGTTTCCATGGCATAATATTAACCATCTAATTGTAATGAAAACTTAATCTAGAACGTTTCGGTTGTTTTGCGCTTCTGTTATAGCCCCTCTCTCCACCTGCACCCAGTCAGCCCGTAGTAACATCATATTTTCTACGCAGCAACAAATCCTCATCCAGGACACAAATATATCCACAAAATATGCAACTTATAATATACAATCAAATGTATAAATATAAAACTAATTCAGTCGAAACAGTGAACAGAGAAATGCAGTGGAATATCCTTGTTTTGATGAGTCGCTGAAAGTGCATATGTGGGGAAACCTTTTTACAAGATTGACAATTTGCAAAATACTTTTATATTTAAAGATTTAAATAGCGACACAACAATATAAATTATTGAAATTATATCATTGAATAACTGTATAATATCATTCATATTTATCTAGTCAATTTCATTTGCAATAAACATCGAAAGTAATTTGCAAATTAAACTTTTAAGTTAAGAACATGACTGAAATATTGTCTAGGTGCTAATACTTTCCTTTGATATTTGTGAATCTTTACACATATTGGAGTGTATAAAGAATTGTCACGTCTTCCATAAAAATCATGCTTATACAGTAAGGTATAAAGATTGATCCGAATATTGTGCGTTTTAAACATTTGATTAGGACTCTTAAGTGTTACTTATACTTAGTACATTCAAAGGAACAATGGTGACCATTTTCATAGTCTAATGCGCGAATCAGAAATAATGTCAACTTCAATGCGATTATGGTTTAAATCGATATTTAAAATATACAAATTTGAAAAAATATATTCTTTGGAATAGGTGAGTAGTTTAGTGTGGCTGTATGTGTGTTGGGGGGGCTGGGGTGAAGAGGGAGATGAGAATTTAACATTACGCCGCCATTTTAAAAGTATGACTATGGGTGAATGATTATATGGGATAGGTTGAATGGGAAATGTGATGTTCAAACCGATCACATGATTAACTTTGTGGGTCTGTGTGACAGTTAAAATAATATTGGGAGAGGGAATAGTCCGTGGAGAGAACGGTAACTTGACATTACGTCTCCCTTTATAAACTTTGACTCGGGGGGGGGGGTTGGCCCCACTGAAGAGGAGGGGGAAATGGGGAATATGATTTGATAATGCGAAAACGCTCACACATCCTGACCAACAATTACCAAAGAGGTATGATGCAAAAGAAAGGGATCAAATAGAAATCAACCCGTTGTAAATCAATACCAAATTCCCCCTTAACTTTCCAACAATTCCTTTATAAAGAAAACAAAACTACAATCCATACCAGCCTTATAACCCTTACATAAATAGTGCAAGGAGAGAAAGAAGATTCTCACCTATTCAGACAAACATATAACTGATCGACTTCAATACGCTGGGTGTAAGTACAGAAGAGGGTAGGAATGCTCTCTCTCTCTCTCTCTCTCTCTCTCTCTCTCTGGAGCAAGGGTGAGGTTCAAATTTTAGTTGTGAAAGACATACAAAACACACAACTCATACGCACATACAACATAAAATATTTTGCAATTACTGAGTCGTATCTCAGTTGTCAGAACTCTGGGTAGCCCTGAGAAAGACTTGGTGTGTTAACTTCTTCACTTTTCTTTCTTTAAAACGTCCCCTCACTGCCGCTTCATGCACTAATAGAACCTTCAGACATCATTGCGTTTTCACACAAACTCTTCGCTTACGGACTGCCACATTGCCTTCACATATACAGGGAAGTCAGGATTGAATAATATCGTTGAAATAACACCTGAAGATTCCATACTCACGTTAATCTTGGTGAGTGGTCTCAACGACAGATGACGAAAGAGGGAAATGCTCAACTAAACACACGCACACACACACACACACACACAGACACACACACACACACACACATATATATATATATATATATATAGCATATATATATATATATATATATATATATATATATATATATATATATATATATATATATATATATATATATATATATATATAATGGACTCGTCGCAACTGACTGGTCGGTATTACCAATTAGAATGCGTGCGAGACAATTCAGTCACGGTTTTATCTCTTTCATCCAGTCAGAATACAGCGGAATCGTGATTTGACTCTTAGTATATGTGCACATGATTGTATATTCGATTTGCCAGTGTTGAATAGTGCAAGTACAAGTTGCATCTAATAAACGAAGTCTTTGTGCTGTGGTGCGCCTGCAATGGATGCTTCTTACATCTGGAGTGACAGTACACCTACTACTGAATTCGTTCCAATCAGTGACATATTTGGGTTTGGCTTTCTGAGATTTTGTATTCACTCAAGACTTTTTAGCTGTACGATTTCTCGCTCTCCGCATCATTGCCATCTTATGAAGATTTAAAAGAAAACAAAAATCAAGGGAAAGATAGAGCCATTTTTGCAACGCCGAAAAGAGGAAGAACAGACATGCTGTTCAAAATCAAGCACATGTAAAGAGAAAGCAACAAGAGTTGATGCCCAGCTTCAACATAAACAGAAGGGAGGGTGCTGCAATAGAACTGTCAATCCGTTACATAACCTTTTTTTCAGAGACAGAACATCTGAGAGAAATGCATAAAGTTCCTATGGCCAAACCAAAGATAAAGCGACCTTCACAATCTAATAATTCCAAATCCTCCATGACTACCATGAGGATCGTTGCAGTAATAGCTGAAGTTGAAAAGTTCATTTCTTTTCATTTTGAAAACCCGATGGACTCCAATACAACTTATTCTTTCAGAAAAACATATTCATTGATTGCAAAAAACTCCATTAAAAATATGTGTCAGTATCATACGAGTGCTAAGAAAATTAAAACAGGGACACACTTATGTTTGTGGTATATTTTTTCGTGAATAAGTATTAAAAAGAAATTACTAACAAATGTCAAGAGTCCAATTATTATGCTTACTGTCTCGCAATTTTGAATTTATTCACTGGAACGGGTTCATCTACTCTATTTACCTTGAATTTATTCGCTGTAATAGGTTCTTCTTTGTCTTATTATTTTCCCTTCTTCCCTTTTTCACTTTCTTGGGACACTCTAAAGACTGGTATCACTTTCTTGACAATGATGACAGGTATCTTTGTTTTCATCTCGGGGTCAGCTTTCTCTTGTCTCGAGGCTCCATTTCTTTGACGATTTCACAGTCCCAAAATCATTTCTCTTGACAGGCATATCTGGTATCATCACTTTTATATTAAAATGAGTCGTGTTGAGAGTCTTTACAAGTCTAGTTCAATGAGTATGTTTGAATGTCTATCTCTTCCATCTTCATAAACTAATAGAGAACTGAATGATAGTATTCTGCTATGTAGAGAATCTCTGTACATGGGGATGGAGCGGTAACCCTAGTCAAATCAAACTTGAATCACTTCCCGTCATGCATACACAGGGAGTGGGAGGTAACTTAGTCAAATCAAACATGAATCACCTACCGTCATGCAACAATTACACTTTCCAAGAAGAAACCAGAAAGCAAGGGACCATAACATTCGGTTCACCCAAAACCAGCCAAAACGTTTTCACCCTAGCAAGTTTGAAGAGGTCATGTTCAATCCCTATCCAATTTCATCTGCCACCTCCTCCACTACAGTGACGCAAAAGTCAAGATCGGTCAAGATTGAAAATCGCGTGTTGCATTTGAAGATTATTGTTTACATTAAACAACCCACAAAGTGACTTCCAGAAAATTTAGAACGAATGCTTATACTTGGTTGACGCGGCAGTAACAAGCTAAAGACCACCTTTGTTTGCGGACAATGCAAAACTTTTTTTTCTGTGGATCAACTCGATAACACTAAGCAAATTATTGTCTAAAATTAACAATGGCCAAGACCAGCTTGTTTAGCTCTGACGATGCTGGTGGCTAAAGCTCATGAAGAGAAAGCAAATACACCCGAATAGACACAATTATGGCGAGTATTAGAAAATACTAACCTATATAACGGAGAAAAGCGGAAATAACCTTGGAACAATGAGAAAGTATGAAAAAGATCATGAGCGGATCTCCTGAATACAGAACGTTTAAGATACAATAAGCTCTCCTATACGTGAAATCTTACCCTAAAGTCATTTGTGGAGATCTCACTTTTCGAGAACCCCATTTCCAACAAGAAAGTTCGTTCACGTCTATTATAACCAACATTATTCTGATTCTATTACCAGTATCACAGGATTTCTCACCTACATCACGGCTTTGCCAATCAGGGCTTATATATTCATTAATGCAAGAGATATCTTGTCAGTTAAACGCATAGACCTTGTGCCCCATAAGGACACAAACAATATCAAATTCTGTATCTGCAGACAAACATTCATGAGTCCAGCGTGTTACGAGCTACATGACATGAAACTATGTCAAAAAGAGAAATGTTTTATGAATATTATTGACAGTGTGTCAAATCTGCTGACATAATGCTTGTCGGGTCCATTTTGTGAATGTTCTCAAGAGACACTGATTCACGTTCATAACTTTTGCGTAGCTCATCGCGCTTGCATGTATTCTGGAACGTCTACTTCATCAGTGTCGAAATTGTAGCGTAATTCCATGATGATATGAAACGATATTTCGTGGCTCCCCTGCTATTTCCGACTTTGCTGCAAGGTTTTAGATCCCACTGTCGACACCTGAAACAAAGAGGGCGTAAATAGTAACGGTAAATGTCATGAATAAGCTACAGTCATTGCTTAGAGTTTCTCGGGATACTACGGACAATTTCTCTGAAATGTTGTTTTTTCCTTCAAAATCTGGAACTGGATTTCCCACACAAGTCACCATGGACAGTTACAAAATCATTTACTTAAACTGTGAAAAATGCAGTTTAAAAACCCTTTGCGTTATTTGGTAATGCCTTTGAGCAGAATGCATAAAAATATTTGGAATGAAAAAAATGACTGGATGCTATTTTCACACCTTTTAAATACCAGAGCAAATTAGCACATGGTGTTCTCTCGTTTGCCTAAGATACATTACTACGAACCCACGGTATGCTAACAGAGAAGCGAGAACCTTTGTACACCTCGTACCAAGCTCGCTCTTCGGACCCTTGAAATTTTCAAGAAGATGCATTCATACCATTTCATGTCACTTTGTCAGCCGTCGATATGGATACAACATGCTAGAAACGGTGAAGATTAAACAAATCGATTTTGGAGTGTTGTTTCTTTATATTTAGAAATCATATAGATTGTGTACGAATTTCACGGATGTACATTTCATGGATGTCCCACATGTTATCCTCACTGAGATTTAAATTATCACTTGACAGGGTTCACTATGGAAGAGTTGTACGACAAAGCTGACTGACGACGCCAGAGTTTGAAGAGTTAAGATGCCTACTTGTTGGATCTAAGTCAATACTTTCAGCTCATAGAAAACAAAGGTAAAATCATTAAGCATGTGGAAATCATACGTGAAGATTTGATCTTAGTGAATGACGAAGTGGCAATAGAGTTTGCTCCACCCGACGAGTTTGGCAATGTCATCATTATTGATAATGCGACAATCAATGCCCGTTTAAAATTGTAATAATTTCTATCTTGGAACCTTTAGGACATCGTGCCCTTTATAGTGACACTGATAGCTGCATGTACATTGATTATGCTAGAACTTTTGAGAAGCATGGGCTATTTTGCGTTTTGACAGTACTGGACCCAAAACATACAGCTACATTACCGAGTCTTGAAAAAAACCCAGCCAAATATCAAATGTAAAGTAAAAAGACTGACACTGAACTATCATTTGAGTTAGTGGTAAACGTTGACGTATTAAAAGTAGCTATACAGTCAAGTCAAGATGAAGACATTCGAGTCACAACCGTTGACAAAATTGAACGTTTGACTTATTATCAAATCATCAGGCGACATCTGGAAAAAGTGTATCAGATCATTCATGAGTAACGACTGCGACTTGCCAATCACAGCAGGGTTACAGTACGGGTACCATCCTTCAGTGCAAAAAATGTTCTAGTACGATACTGTGCCATTGGACCAGACTGATGTTGTGTCTAGCGACAAAAGCAATGCAGCACGATCTCGCTTCAATATCGAACAAGATGCTGTCCGTTTGCCCATCTACGGATGTCATCCATGCATTCACAAGGCATCCAAGACCCGAAATTTATCGAAATTCACGGATCAAAGAAAAATATACGTTTCCCATGGCTTTACCTGGCTATTGTGATTTTACCAGTCAATTCCAAACCGCCAATGGGAGATGAAATAAATATTTGGTATGATCCACCAGCTAATCGTTAGCGATAGTCGGATTACCCTACTTTGCAGAAGGAGATAAAGTGCAGTGTTTGAGTTGTGATGTGAAGTTCCACGAATGGCAGCCAAAAGATAGAGATTGCCGTTCACATCCCAGATGGTCTCCTTGCTATCATTACTTTCACAGATTGCCGTTAACATCCCAGATGGTCTCCTTGCTATCATTACTTTCACAGGTTGCCGTTAACATCCCAGATGGTCTCCTTGCTATCATTACTTTCACCTTGTCGGTCCAGAATATGATTACCATGCATACTTAATAAGATCAGATCAATCGTAGTATACCTTTTGAACTACACGAGATGATTTACAGAAACGTTGTACATATCCAAGTTAAAAGCAAAGGACAATTGCATCTTCAGTGGAATAAAATTAATAAATATTGTTATAAAATACTATCAAAACGACTGATTGGACAAGGCTGTAGCAATGTTGGAAAGAGATATTTGTGCCATCTGGTAATAACGCTTGTCTGCAAACATTTTTATAAACTCTCATGCCACACCTTCTACAGTCAATATTACGCCAAACTCCATGGGAGAAAATTAAAACTTAATAGATTACCAATTGCTATTTAAAGGACTCTTTCCACAAGAAGATTCGACTCCTTTGAATTGTGGTCTCCATTGTGGAGTGTGTGTGTGTGTGTGTGTGTGTGTGTGTGTGTGTGTGTGTACCGCCAGATTCTTTTCCCAATTTATTACCAGTTCATGCAAAGGCACAACGACCAAAACTTTGTGTGCAAAAACTCACCGTGTTCAAAGTTCTGCGATTAGTAATGCATATTCTATTATATCGCAGTGAGAACAGGACGCTCGTCCCACTGTATTACCCTTCGTAGGTACTAAGAATTGTGTGTCGGATACATCAACATATTCACAACTGGAAGGATTACACGAATCTTAAAGTCTTGAATTCGACAATTTGAGAAAAAAGTTGGCTGTGTCAAAGACACGTGTGACTGACTGGCACTCAAGAATTAAACGTGAAATTTTCTGAAATGTAGGTACATGTGTTACTCGATGAAAACATTGTATATGTAAGCAGTATAAAATGTTTTGTCATCTTTGTGATAATTTCAGATTTTCCAAACTACTTTAAAGTTATCCTCCGTTCCCAAAATCGCTGAGGAATCAAACCGTTAAAGTTGGAAGGTGTTGCATCTTCGTAGTTCATTGAACATGTTAATTGCTAGACCAAGCGGATTAAGGCAAAACTTATGTTGCCAAAGGTGCAATTGAACACAAATCACTTTTGTAAGTATGTCCTCCGCAACGTACCGTGTGGTGGTACAAAATCTTGCAGTCAACTTACAAGCTACGAACGGAAGTAAAGGAGAATCCATAATGTTTGTAGAAGGGACTCATCGGGAAGGCGATGTGATCGTGTTCGATTCTAGTCAAACACATCTCGTCATTTTTGACAACATGGCTGGGAAAAGCGAAGACGGAAAAGACATTAAACTTTGGCTTACACAGAACAAAACATCATAGTAACGCCGGAGTGATTTACAATACTCAAACTTTGTCTTAACAGAGAAATAAAACCGCATCGCACCATTGGTAGCAATGCTTATTATATGGTGTTGCTAAGAAGTCCAAGAAATAAATTTCAAGTTCCTGTCTTGGCTAAACAAAGAGGTACACATTGGCTTAATTATACTTATAACAATGCCACTCACCATTTGCATGTTTATTGATCAATTTCAAAACTAACATTCCCGATTATCTATGATTTTTCACGGCTTTGTTTCACCTTTTTTGTCAAGACAAAGGTTCTGTTATTTACACGTCACCGTACTCTTGCTTGTCTACTACAGTCGTATTTGACAGTGTTCAACGTGATTTCTTTTTCAGTTTCATCCTCCTGCCAAACTGACTCGTGCATTGCATGCCATCAGTAGGAAAAAAAACAAAAATGAATAATTGCGTTTGCATTTATTAGAAGCTACTTCAATGAATTTTTACCGTTGCTTACTTTGATAGCACGTTAAAATGCTAAATTGAAATATTGCATTCCTCGTCTAAAACAACGCGTTTTCTTAAAAATATAAATCATTTTGACACATCTTTCTGATAAAAAAATTGATACCCAAACGAAGAAATAAACTATTTTGAAATAATGTGGAAATGGATCTTTAGATTTTCGATCCTAGTATTGTACCCAGCGCAAAAGCGTAAATCCTACCCTAAATCCGATAAAAGTACAAAAGACATCAATAAGAAGAGAATGGCAGTGAATTCACGCTTCGCGTCAGCCTCTCTCTAGAAGAAAGCAAGAAACAGTAACAACCTTTTGAAGAAAGAGATGTACTACGTCTAAAACACTTAAATTCTCACGAAAAACTTTAATGAGGTCATCTCCCGTTCGTCTTCTCCTACTCTTACTCTCCTCCGTTATTGATGATGCCAGAGGAACCTTATATAAAACGTGGTTCTCCATCTGATGAAAAAATGGAAACCATTTATATATTAGAGAAAAATTTAAGTCTTTCATTTCCGTATTTTTACTCTGTAATTTTCAACGAATGATGTTTCATGATTCACTTAAATGTCCTTTAATTTTTGCTTGTTCTATGACCAAATAATGTAACCACAGTATGGTTTAGATTCTAATGTAATTCATAATTTTGGGGCATCATCAACACTATACTGAACTCGGACTCGTCGTATACAAGTTTATCCTTGTAAAAAAAGAGCAGTATTCTTTAATTGAAAAGAGATTGTTTAGCCTCCTCTTTTCTAACACAGAGCGATTGACACATTGGTGTGCTGAGATAACGGATTATCAGCGTTAACGATATCCTACCTTTTGATCATGTGATTAACGGGATTTACTGCTCAACTGAATGGGGCCAGTTTAATTTTAATAATGTTACGTTTCCTGTTTAATTTTAGCAGTAATTATTTGATTCTCAGAGAAAGGAAATTTAAACTAAATGTAACACTGAAACGTTTTCTAATACCCATGTTATATGTTGTGAAGAACCGAATATGATCCTTACAGTGTTATTTTGACAAGACACGGTAGGTAGGAAATTCCAGTTTAAATTTAGATTGTGATTAGGAAAACCCGATACTATTTTTTGCTTCCGAAACGCCATTAGGGAAATCTACATAGAAATGAAACTCTAAGAACTTAACGTTTTGTTTCTGGCGCAAATATGTAATACACTTTTAGGGTCTTATGATGTGATGTTAACAATGAGTTCGTCTATCGAGTCGACAAGGACCACAATAGTCATCCAGTGTTTGAGGAAGATCGATAGGTCTGTGGGTGAGCAGGTGGCCGATGTGCTCCCTGAATGTTATATGGTAGTGTGGGCGGTACCAATACCTTTATAGTGGTTGTACCTTTAGGCGTTTGTTAAAGACAATGCATGGATTATAAGAGTTTATCTCTTTCTGAGAATGTGTAAAAAGTAACTATAAGCAATTATTTTTATAATTTTTTATTAGAAGATAAAACATAAGTATTTATAACTTACCTCCGTCGTAGAAACAACAGCTTTTCCGCATGAATGAAAAGTCTAAAGTTATTTATAGTCATTATTCATTCACAAATCCCAAAGATAATATTGTCACCTTCAAGAGCCCTGAATCAGTGCAGTATTGAATGACGTCCAGGAAGTGTAAAACATACACGATCCGTCGTGTGGATTTTATCTTTTATTTACTTTGAGTGTGCACAAGAGACTGAAGTTCACATTTATAACTTTTGTGAGGCTCATTGAACTTGCGACAAGTGCATTCAAGACCCTTTATTTCATCACTTAAAATTCTAGCGTGGACTAAGTCACTTAAAACAAAAAGATTACTCCTGACATGTCTTAGATCAGTGATAAATGGGGGAATGAACAATATGCCAGCCTTAAGCAAAATCTAAACTTGTATTGTAATTTTAACGAAAGGGAATATATCATAAAAACGTAAGTGTTTTTCTTTGTTTATGAAGTATGACTAAGATCTTCACACACATACACACACACACACGCGCGCGCGCGCGCGCTTCATAAAGTGCACCTCTTTCTCTCCCATTTTTCTCTCTCACACATCATGCAAAATTAAGAAGAAGAAGAATGATTCATGATCTGTAGCCTGGTGATTATGGCCGCTTTATCTATCGTCACAAGAAATGAAAACAGATTCATATTAAATTCATTTATGTAGCTAGGAGCGTGTGTGTTAGGTCTTACCGTCGAAAACGTCTAATCTTCAAACAAAACTTTAATGGTCGCCTGAAGTTAAGAAATCTCGCGATGAAGCTAAGTACTTTCGGCAAAAGTGGATGCGAAATGGAAGACTGCGAGGACTTATCTATGAATTTTGCAAGCAATATAAAACTGGAAAAAGAGAAATGAGTTACCGGCTTATGAAGAAGTTATCTAAAATAGAGTTATCCCAAATGTTGTTTTGAATTAAAATATGACGGTGGATTATCATTTGTTCTGGGTGAGATATCTTCTCTGGTTTTACATTTATTCTAAATTGTACAGGCATATTTGCAGTCAAGATGAAACGATCGCATCATTTCGAAAAGAAAGAAGAAGAAAGTAAGAGGCAGAAACGTGATTTATCGCCTCGCACAGTAGCTGAAGTCTTGGCACAAATTCATGCCAGCGATTTTGAAGATGAGATGAGTGAACCAGAATCGAAGCCTAAAGAGTCTACACCAAATCAAAGTCCATTACCATCAGTAAACCCTGAAAAGTACTACCATATTCGGGAGACGGACAAACGCTCTTCCAGAAAATTTAGAACCACGGCCTACACGTACGCAGTGAAGTTTAAAGATTTCAAGTCTGACGTACCCTTGGAAAAAGCAGAAGGGTTCATCACCGATGTGTGGGATTCTTTGTTAACCACACTAAAACGGCAATGTCAAGCCAAAGAAGACGATCGCTTGAGACTTTCTATTCATCACGACAATTTGAAGTCTCCCGTTTGGATCGAGTTTAGCAGTCCAACAGAATTGACACCTTCCAAAATCATGGACAAGATTCAACACGTACAACAATCCAATGACAAATTTCACATCACGGACGGAAAAGCGACACTGTACATGACCCACGTGTCTCTTCCCCAAGGGACAGGTAAAAAAAAGTTGATGTTGGTAGACAACTTGCGTAACCTCAAGCGTAGTCTCGTCCAAATTAACAATCCAAAAGACAAGATGTGTTTAGCCCGTGCCATCGTGGTGGGACAAACGTATGCCGACAAGAACGATACGGTAGAATGGAAAAGAGCCTGGAAAACTATTCGACGATCGGACCGAGCCAAACAACAAAGAGAAGCAGAACTCCTGTTACAGCAAGCGGGGTTAGCTAAAGACACACCCGGCATTCCTGAAATGCAAAAGTTGCAAGACGTCTTGGCTCCACGTTACACCTTGAAAGTTCACCCTCAAGAAGTGCGCGGACCTCTGTTGTTTCGAGGTAAAGATTTTAAAGACGGAAAATACATTCACGTCTATCATCACGACGAACATTTTGATGCCATTACCAGTATCACTGCATTCCTGGGATACGGTTATTACTGTGAGAAATGTGACTATGGCTATAACAATCGAGAGCAACACAAGCATTGCGGATCAAAATGCTCAGGATGTTTAGCCTCTACACCCTGTCTGGACGAAGGACAAGAACGAGTGCATTGCTCTGCTTGTCAGCGCACGTTTGTCAGTCCTGCCTGTTACCAACAACACCTAAAGACGCAAGGTTCACAGCAGAAATGTGCTTGTCAGCTCTTGAGATTGTGCCCTACTTGTGGACAAGGCATACGTACCAATAGTGTCAAGTTACACATTTGTCGAGGAAAGAAACGATGTCACATTTGTCGCCAAATCGTGGACTTGGAACGCCAATGCTACATTCAAAAATACCATTCTAAACATGAAGAAGAAGAAGATAATGACCAGAAGAAGAAAGGGAATTTCATCTTTTTCGATTTCGAATGCATGCAAGAGACTGGCATTCACATTCCTAATTTCTGCGTGGCTCACTGAGCGTGCGAGAAGTGCATCCAAGAGTCTATCTTGACTCATTGCCCTCACTGCAGCAAAATTCCTGGAGGACGTGACAAAAAATATTTCGAGGACCGAACACACTAGCCGATTTTGCCCAATGGATCTTAGACCCTATCGACGAAACGTGGAGCCAAGAAGATATCGAACGTTACGGAGAGTGTCATCGCCATGCCACGGTGATGGCTCACAATTTCTCGGGATACGATGGACAATTTATGTTGAGATACTATACGGAACAAAGTACCGAACGTCCGAAAGTAACTTTGAACGGAGCCAAAATCATTTCCATGCAAGTGGGACAAGTACAGTTTAAAGATTCAATGAGTTATTTGGCTATGCCTTTGAGCCGCATGCCTAAAACGTTTGGCATGACAGAAATGGCCAAAGGCTATTTTCCACACTTTTTCAATACCGAAGCCAATCAACACGCCGTTCTACCCCATTTGCCTGAGGCTCACTACTACGACCCCGACAACATGCGTACCGAACAACGAGAAGCTTTCTACGCATGGTACCAGACTCACGCTTCGGACCCTTTTGACTTTCAGGAAGAAATGTTAAAATATTGTCGTTCCGACGTAGACATTTTACGGCGATGCTGTGGAAAATTTCGAGAACTGTTCATGGAACACGGAGGGATCGATCCTTTGAAAGAAGCTTGTACCATTGCCAAAGCGTGTTCCTTAGTGTATCGTCAACGATTCATGCCCGAAAACACCCTAGCTGTCATCAGTCCTCAAACGACCAATTTTGTCAAACGTCAATACTCAGTCAAAGCCCTACGCTGGTTACATTACTTGTGTGAGAAGGAAGACAAATGGATCCAACATGCTCGCAACGGAGGAGGCGAAAAGACCATCGGAAGGTATTCAGTAGACGGCTGGGACTTAGAAAACCCTCAAGATCGTGTACGAGTTTAACGGGTGCTTATTTCACGGATGTCCCATCTGCTACCCTCAACGTGACACTAAAAACCAGTTTTTACAACGGACCATGGAAGACTTGTGCCAGGCCACTTGTCAGCGCCGCTTGAAGTTAGAAGAGCAAGGATACCAAGTAGTAAAAATGTGGGAAAACGAGTACGATCAGCGATTAAAAACCGATCCCGAGTTTAAGCGTATCGTGGAAAGTTACAAGCTGGTGGACCCTCTGAACCCACGGGACAGTTTGTACGGAGGACGAACGAATGCCACCTGTTTGATGTACCAAGCCGACGAAGAGAAAGGAGAAGAAATCAAATACTTGGACGTGTGTTCTCTGTATCTGTACGTGTGCAAATATTGCCACTTTCCCACAGGGCACCCGCAACTGCTGACCGAACACATCGACGTAGACAATATTCGACAATACGAAGGATTGATCAAGTGTAAAGTCTTGCCTCCCACGAACTTGTACCATCCCGTTTTACCACATCATTGCCAAGGAAAACTGATGTTTCCCTTGTGTCGTACTTGTGCTGAAACGTGCAACCAAGACCACCCTTGTCAGCACACTCAGGAAGAACGAGCCTTGACGGGAACGTGGGTCAGCGTGGAATTGTTTAAAGCTCTGGACTTGGGATACCAACTGTTAGAAGTGTACGAAATTTACCACTTTCCCAAGACAGAAAAATACCACAAGGGCGACGATTCTCAAAAAGGCATTTTTGCAGACTACGTGAATGCCTTTTTAAAACTGAAACAAGAAGCTAGAGGATATCCTTCCTGGTGTCACACTCCCGAAGACCAAACAAAGTTCAAAGAGTAATACTGGAAGCAGGAAGGCATCACTTTAGACCACGTGGAGAAAAACGAAGGAAGGCGATCGTTTGCCAAAGTGATGTTAAATTGTTTGTGGGGTAAAATGGCACAAAGACCGTGTTTACCCAAGACGGAGTATTTGACAGAACCTTTCCGCTACTTGCAGATGATTCACGACAAAACCAAATACATGAAACACGTGGACGTCGTTCGTGAGGACTTACTCTTAGTCAATTACGAAGAAGAACTGAACTTTGTAGAAGCCGACGAATTTGGAAATGTCATCATTGCGGCTTACGTGACAGCCCATGCTCGCTTAAAACTGTACGAAGCTTTAGAACTATTAGGAGATCGTGTACTGTATTTTGACACGGACAGTTGCATCTACATTGATCGCCTGGGTCAACCTTACCTGATCATCGAAGGAGACCGTTTAGGAGCCTGGACGGATGAGCATCCCGACGACAAGATTCTCAGTTTTGCAAGTGGCGGTCCCAAAAATTACGGCTACGAATACCGTAACCCACAAGGAGATGTGAACACGGAGTGCAAAGTGAAAGGATTGACTCTCAATTATCGCACCAGTCGAGTGGTGAACTTTAGCATATTGAAAGAAGCCTTGCAGTCTGGACAGGATCGAAACTTTAAAGTGACCACCAACGAACCGCACAAGATTGTACGTTTACCCACACACCAAATCGTCAGCCGACCCTTGGAAAAAGTCTATCAAATCGTGTACAAGAAGCGAGTACGGTTTCCCAATCACTTCACTTTACCGTACGGACACGCTGGTATAAAAAATTGGTTCCAAGACGATAGTCACCAACAAGAAGGATGACTTCTACACAGCAAGAATCGAGTGAGAAACCCACAGAGAACTCCAAGTTCAAACCATACCATTTTCCTGTTTTCTTGCCTGACTATTGCAGTTGTGCCAGTCGCCTGGAAACGTTTCAAAAATGGCCCACGGATAGGGAAGGATTACCTACTGCGAATGTTTTAGCTAGAACAGGGTTTGTCTACTTGGGACCTGAAACTGGCTTGGGATACGAAGTACAGTGTTTCAGTTGTGGTCTGAAGTTGCGTATGGATTGGTGTATCTATAAAGATTCAGCTATTCTGGAACATACTCAATGGTCTCCTCATTGTCCTTACCTTTCTATGGCATTTTCACCCATCACATTACGGTTCAGGTATGACGGTACCTTAGAGAAGGTAGTACCGATGTCCAAGAAGAAAGAAAGGAAGACTTCCAAAACTGGTCATAAAAAAAAGAACGATGTACAAACTCGAGACTTCATTACGACTAGTATAAAAAAGGACAACGTTCAAGACCGATAGTTCATTGTGACTACAAACGCCAATCGAGAAAGATGAATCCTTTCACTCAGCAAGTATCAAGCAAGAGCAAACTCGAGTACGATGCTGTGCCTTGCGATGGTAGGGAAGCCGTACGCTATGACCTTAGTGATTCAGTACCACATCATCATGGGAACTTTGCTATAACTACTACTACCATACCTACCATGGAAAGTGATGCTGTACGTGTCAAACCTGACGGATGTGAAAGCGATGGCACTCGTTATCGCACACCTTTTCACTTTACTGGTTTTCATGGTGGATGTCCACCTCCACAGGAAACCATGCGACTACCGCCCTACGGATGTCATGTAAAACTGAGCAAACTCCTAAAGATTTCACCGTACCCTCATCGAAATGAACCTGTGAAAGACGAATATTTGTTCCCTGTGCGTTTGCCAGAATACTGTGATTTTGAAAGTCGATTGCAAACCTTCCAAGGAAAATGGCCAAAATATCTAGGAGGACCTACTCCCGAAGAATTAGCTAGAGCTGGATTTACCTACTTGGGCGAAGGAGATAAAGTCAAGTGCTTCAGTTGCGGTGTCTCACTTCACCAGTGGGAGAAGAAAGATTGCGCTTACCTGGAACATGCTCGATGGTCTCCGGAGTGTCACTACCTTACATTTAGTGGGACCTCGTCATTGAAGTGGCCCTACCATGTTGTGTAAAAAGCTAGCTACGGAGTTAGGAGTCAAACGTTGGACAATCTCTAGACAAGTATTTAAACCCGATATAAAAAATAATCTTCAAAGATTACCAAACGAATTGCAAGAGAAGATCTACAAGGACATTTGGCAGGGACTTGCCAGAGCCAAATCTCAATTAGTGACTGTAGAACATTTGTGTCGAGAAATTCACAAGAGGAAATTGACCAAAGTCAACAAACAAGTCCGATTTCTCTGGATCAAGGGTGCGTTCGTTCTACTATTTCGCTTTACACCATTTACATTTGAAGATTTTATTGACATTCTTGACCGTTTCCTGGAATGGCAGTGGTCAGAAATTACTCACTACGTTCATTACTTTCGCTCTAGGAGAAGTGTTTGACTGACATGGTTATGGATACTTTACAAGAGAACATTCGTTCTTTGCCTGTGGAATTGAGAGAACGCATTTACCGTGAATTCGTCAAAATACAAGTGAAACGCAAAGAACCATTGCATCCGTTACGTCACCGATGTTTAAACCACTGGTATGTGAATGCTATAAGAGGATTGATTCATGTGAATGCGTTCCAGTGGTCAGACATTGTTCAACTGGAGGAGAACCAGAAGACTTTGGTTGTCACTCTTCCTTCAACTTACAAGGTGACCATACTACAACGAATTCCAGAAGAAGAGTTAGAGGAGTACCAAAATCTTTTACGCTACCAAATTTTGTCTGTAGTGGAAAATTCTGTACGGTGTGTAGTGTGTGAACTAGTGACTAAAAAATTTAAATTCGCTACTGGAGTACGAGTAGCTCTGTGCAAAAAGTACACTTATTACCTCCGACAAAAAAAGAGGGTATAAAAACGGACGACCATGCCACGACCTTTATCATTCGTGATACAACAGATTCCGTGGAAGGAAATCAATGACACTATTGAAACAGTAGAGGATTACCATTGCCTTTTACGAGAAATGTGTCCATTGAATTGGGGTCGACGTGTAGTGTGTGTCTTAGTGACTTGCTTTCTGGGATTTCGTTTACCAGCTGATTCTTTGTGGACTCTTTGCGAACAGTACCTATTACTCCAAAACAAAACATGAAAGTGATCCCTTTAAATGTCCACGAGAGACTCATTCTGCTCAAAGCTTTGCGCTTTCATTTGGATACTTCTCAACCTCTACGGGAAAACAAGATTCGTCAACTTTTAGGCACTGAAGATGTGTACGACGACGTGTGTGTAGCTTGTGACTTACACCCTCACTGGACAGATGTACGTGACTGGAAAAGTTTGGGGTTTGAGGCTTGGACTAAAGAAGTGGCACACTATGCCAAAGATTTGTAATCCTAAAACATTAAAACGTTCCGTGAAAAAAGTCACTTTTAAACCTGTGTTAGTGACAATACCAGAAGAACAGTCTGTCACCGAGGAAAACCACTCTCTTCAGGACAGGACTGTCATCGACATTCCTGAAAGACCATTTCGGGAGGACCCTTGTGTGACTGAACCAAGGAATGTACAGACTCTCAGAACATTACACACTACTCCTACGATTTCACCTCTTGATCACAAAAAATGTTGTACAGAGACTTGTTTATATTCCACTATGGTCGTTTTGTTGTGTTTTTATTCCTGTACTTAACCATATGGCTTTTATGTATTTTTGTCTTTCGTGTTGTTCACCATTAAAGATGACAATAAACGTGTCCTGAAAAAGTATAAAAACTCTTGTCTTGTCTGTCTTCGTGTCACAAGTGACATTTTGTTACACTACTACTATGGCTACCTCTACTGTCTCTGCTCCCTCTTCCTCCACTGTCAAAGTCATTGACGAACACGTAGATCGTGCTAGTTGGGAGGCCTTGTATCTTCGCCATCCCTTTAACATGCTCATTGCTGGACCTAGCGGTTCAGGCAAAACCGAATTTGTCAAACGTTTGATCGAACATAAACATCATTTGATCGATCGTCCTCCTCAACGTATCGTGTGGTGCTATAAAGAGTGGCAATCGGCGTACAGCCTTCTGCGAGAAAGTCAAGGCGATTCCATCGTCTTTGTGGAAGGCATTCCTGTCGAAGACGACGGAATCGTGTCTGACCCTAGTCAAACTCATTTGGTTATTTTTGACGACATGTTAGGAGAAGACGAAGAAGAAATTAAACTCTGGTTTACGCGCAAAGGGCATCATCGTAATGCCAGTGTCATTTACATTACCCAAAATTTGTTTCAACAAAGTAAAGCCCATCGTACCATCAGTCTCAATGCTCATTACTTGGTGTTGTTTAAAAGCCCTAGAGATAAATCGCAAGTACAAGTCTTAGCCAAACAGTTAGGAACGCCTTGGCTGATTCATGCGTACGACGATGCCACTCAAACCCCACACGCTTATTTACTCGTGGATTTAAAACCCACTACTCCCGATTATTTGCGATTTCGTACCCATCTGTTTCACCCCTGGTGCCAAGACGGAGGACCTATCGTGTACACGTCTCCGTCGTCGACTTAATCACCCCAAAAAATCTATAAAAACCTCGGTCACTTGGACTCTGTCTCACACATTGTCAACATGACGTCCCTTCAGTCTCATCTTCCCATTAAATTGATTCGTGCCTTGTACGGCATCAGTCGCGAAAAAAATCCACAAATACGTGCTCGTGTCTTAGAAGCTAGTCTCAAAGAAGTCTTACGATGGTTTACGGTGACAGCACGTCAATTACTGCAAGGCATCATTCAGATTCCACATCAAACCAAACGTTTTTTTGAGAGAAACAAAGTTGCCTTGACGCAACTAGCCGATCCTCGCATCGACACTCAAACCAAAAAGCAAATCATTTTGAAACCTGGAGGAAGTGGATCTTTAGGAGGTGTCATCATTCGTTCCCTCTTAAAATGGGATCCTAATGCTCCCAAAGTTGTCCCCAAGAAAAAAGCCACACCCAAACGTACCCAGAAGAAAACGAAAAAGAGCAAGGGTGTCAAGACCAGGTCACAGCCTCAGAAAAAGAAAAAGAAAAGCCCACAGAAAACAGCTTTTACTCGCAAGAGAGTGTCTCCAACAACTTCTCCTCCAGCAGTGACACCCTCTTCCTCTTTAGCGGCAGTAGCCGCGGCTCACAAAGTACCTGCCCCCAAAGTCAAAGTCCAAGAGAGAACGGGTGTGTTACAGAGTTTACTGGATTTGTCCAAGCAAGAACTGTCTCGATTTAGTCCGTTGCGAACTCCTCCACGGCGTGTGTTGCCTGTCATCAAGTTGATACGACGTAAAGACAATCAGTGGCGACGCATTCCAGTATAAAATGACCTGAGGCAAACCATATGGATCAGTATTTTTTGTGCTACTGCACGTCCAAAGATGTTCCCTCCAAGAAGTGTACACCGTTACCATCGTCGTTCTTCTTCTTCGGTCCAAAAAGGAAAAGGAAAACGAAAAAGACAGTCACGTCATCCCAAGAAGCGCTTAGTCAAACATCGACGTCACTCCCAGAAAGGTCACACTCGTCCAAAGAAAAGGAGAAGTCACCAAAAGGGAGCAGGAATATTGGTGGACCTGTGGAATGGAAAGCGTCAAAGTCACCAAAGAGGAGGATATTTAACTTTGGACGAGGATCAATGGAGAGCGTTAGCTAGACTGAGTAAAAAGCCAAATAAAGTCAAATAAAAGGGGGCATGTCAAGCTATGGACTTTAGTGTATGTTGTGGATCAAAAGATGTCCCCTCATCGTCGTTCTTCTGTCCAGAAAGGAAAACGAAAAAGACAGTCACGTCATGCGAAAAAACGCTTAGCCAAACATCGACGTCACCCCCAGAAAAGGCACACTCGTCCAAAGAAAAAGAGGAGTCACCAAAGAGGAGGATTCTTTCGCAATTTTGGAAAACACATTGTTACCTTTATGACGAAGCGATAGTTCCCCAAAAAAGGATAAAATACCGTGCGACAAGTCATTGACGTTAGTGAATTTTTTTTTGTTGTATGCCACGGAACCAACAAACCCACTGAGAAAGATGTCACCCCAAAAAAGACATTCCTCTTCTACCTCCAAAGGAAAGAAAAGGAAAGGACTGCCACCTCGTTTAGCCAAACATTGGGACATGTTGTCCGTTCTGTCCAAAGCTCCTTCACCCATGCGAAAAAAACTCATTCAAACAGCCTCCAAAGATGTTATTGATACCGTGTGCGAATGTTGTCTGAATGTCTTGAAAGGCACAATACCTTTGTCTAAACACCAGAAAGAATGCTTAGGCAAACATCGACACGTTCTTCGTCAAATGATCAAAAAGAAAATACCTATTCGTCAAAAGAAAAAGATGTTGGTGCAACGCGGAGGAATTTTACCCTTTTTACCCATGTTACTGAAAGGAGTCATGGGTACAATAGGAGGACCCTTACTGAAAGGAGTAATGGGAACAATAGGAGGACCCTTGCTGCAAGGAGTATTGGGAAACATGGGAGGATGAAGATAAAAAGGACCAAGAAGATAAAAGGGAGCTTAGAAGTCAAAAGATCTCAAACGTAATCTTTGAAATCTGATGGAAGGACGAAAACTAGCTTTAGTCCCTTACAAACGATGGATGGAATACCATCGTTGGCAAGAACAACGAACCCCACGTTTACCTCCCAATCCTCATTTGACCGAGATGTCCCAGTTACAACACGAACTGCAATCGTTGATGGATCGCAGCGATTTGTCAGAAACGGAAAAATCACAACGGTACGGTCAATTATTGCAACGACTGCAACTCTTTCACCAGAAAGCTTTAGACGAAACAGCTCCACCCACTCTGAAAGATTTTAAGGCCTTGATGAAAAGTCCCACCACCACCACCACCCCCAGTGGTCAAGACAGACACAACCCCACGAAGGCCTGAGGAAGAAGAGGCACGAGAAGTTTTTCAAACACCGTCAGCAGCTCCCATTCCTAGTAAGATTGCAGCGTCCTTGTTGACCCCTTCCCCTACACCGCAACGAGAAGAACTTAAAGCTTGGGTTAAAAAGATGATGTCTACTCCACCTTCGACAGAGGTGAAAAAGAAAGAAGGGAAACCAGAAGTGAAAAAAGAAAAGAAGACCAAAACCATTCCATTACCACCACCACCACCACCACTACCTTTCACTTCTCCGCCCGTGGCACATCGGACACGTAAGACCGTTTCCAAACCATCCCCTCCTTCCATTCAGACTAGCACTCGTGAAAATTGGATCACTTATTAAAACATGGAGAAGGTGTTAACCAGCATTTACTACGATCCAGCTCATCCTGCTGGTTACGGAGGAGTCCAGAAATTGTATCGTGCTGCCAAAACTCGACTGAAATGTATCCGTTTACCTCAGGTGCAACGCTGGTTACAAGAACAAGCCACGTACACCTTACACAAACCCATTCGACGAAAATTTTCCAGAAGTCGCACCCAAGTGGAGGATGTCGATCACCAATGGCAAGCCGATTTAGCCGATGTCTCTCATTTAGCCACCTACAATCGTGGCTACAAATATTTGTTTTGTGTCATCGACGTCTTTTCCAAATTTGCTTGGGTCGTACCATTGACTTCCAAATCGAGCAGTGAGTTAGTGCGAGCTCTCAAACTGGTGTTGAAACAAAGTGGTCGTCACCCTCTTCGATGGCAAACTGACAAAGGCACCGAATTTCTAAACCAAGCTTTCCAAAAAGAATCGAAGAAACGTGACATTCATTTTATCACCACCGAGAATCCCGAAACCAAAGCCAGCATCGTGGAACGTTTTCAACGCACCTTGAAAGAACGCATGTGGAAATATTTTACGCATCAACACACTCTCAAATACATTGACGTCTTGCCACACCTCGTTCAATCGTACAACCAATCTTACCATCGGAGCATTGGACGTGTCCCCCAAGAAGTGACTCCCGATAACGAAGTGACCGTCTTCGAGCGCCTGTTTGGACCGTCCACGACAGTGCCTGTCCCCAAGAAAGGTTGAGTGTTGGCATCGGGAGATTGGGTACGCATTGGCAAAACCAAACGCACTTTAGACAAAGGTTACTTACCCAATTGGACCACCGAATTGTTTCGTGTCACTGAACGTGTGCGTGGTCGTTATCCTCCCGTCTATAAATTAGAAGACATGAACGGGGAAGTGTTAAAAGGAACGTTTTACTTGCCCGAGTTACAACGTGTGACCAAAAAAAGAAGACGACGTGTACGAGATCGAAAGCATTCTCGATCGAAGAACTCGTAAAGTAGGAAAGAAACGTGTCAAAGAAGTCAAAGTACGTTGGAAAGGATATCCTCCCAGTTTTGACTCTTGGATCGACGCTTCGCAACTCATCGACTATAAAAAGAAGTGACCATCATGCCCTTCAACACAGTCTCAGCTAATGCAGTGACCACTCCTTCCCCCAGTTCTTCTCTGCAAGATCTACAAAAACAACCCTTGTGGGTGTGGTGTGGAGAACGTGTGCCTAAAACTCAAATCGTCTTTTTCTGCCAAATCTTTGTGGTGTACTGTGTCATCGGTGCTGCCATTGCCAATTTGAGTTTGCAACAAGGAGATAAACAATTGTGGACCATTTTACTCAGCAGTTGCATTGGTTACCTTCTTCCCAATCGGTCTCTGAAATATTCCTCTAACGGAAACAACAACAACGGGAGTCTTGTGTCCAACGTCAGTTCCAACAGTCACCCTAACCATCCTCTTTTAGACACTCCTCTCACTTCCAGTGACTCCTCGGATACTAGAACTGTGGAATTATGAACAACCACTTTTACTTAACGTTACCCAGTGACAGTTCCATGGAGGTGTTTCCCAATAACACTTTGTGCTGTTTCTCGGCCAAATTACCTCAGGCCATCCGATTGGATCACGAAGCCCATTGGGAAGTGGCTTTGGTGGAAATGATTCACCCTACACGAATCAAAAACATCATCGGAAATCAAAACACTTTGACGATAGAAGTTTGTGACGAACAAGTGCAACAAGCCATGGATGAACGCGCTAGTGGTAGTGGTGTAGCTGACTTTATCAAAACACGAAACCCCATAACTAAACGAACCACTTATCTGTTGAAAGTTCCTGCAGGTTATTATTTTAGTGGTCAACATTTGGTGAACACCATAGCTGAGAGGTTCAATTTCATGTTTAGTAAAGCCTTGGAGAAAGCCAGAAAATGTGTCACGATCGAGTACCACAAAATATCTCGTCGCCTACTGATGAAATTTTCTGAGGAAAAAGTATTGGCCATTACATTTTGTCCTGAATTGTATGACATTTTGGGCGGAGACCCTAAGTTAATCAAGATTGCAAAAGAAATACCAGCTGTGACCAGTAACTTGTATTTTGCGAAATATTTTCGATTCCCTCTAGAAATGAACCAAGGACTGAATTTGATTTTTGTGTACTCCGATGTGGTGGAGTACAACGTAGTGGGACACACCTCCGTACCGTTACTGCGTGTCATTCCTTTCAAAGTGGATTCTGCCACGAAGGCTGAAGAGGAAGGTGGAAACACCTATCACGTTCACCGCGAATTTGTAAACCCTCGCTATTTGTGCGTCAGTAAGCCGTATTTCGACACTGTCAACATTACTATAAAAGGAGATCTGGGACAAAATATTCCATTCACCAAAGGGAAAGTCACAGTGAAGCTCCATTTTCGAAAACGATTACTCTACCTTTTTGTCAGTCATGTATCCTATGTACCAAGGAGTTGCTCGACAGCGAGGACATGGTTTAGGTGATATGCTCAAATCGGCCTTTCGTAGAGTGGTTCCCATTTTGAAACCGATGGTGACACGAGGATTACACGCCTTGAAAGATGCCGCGTTGACGCAAGGTAAAGAATTTCTCGAAAATGTCATCATTGACAAACAAAACCCCAAAGAAGCTTTCTTGAGAGCAGGCAAAAATGTCTTGCTTCAAACGGGCAAAGACCTTTTTGGTCGGCGAGAAACTCCTATAAATGCCCTGGGCAATGCTGAGTTAGGCATTCCTGCTTCCCTGACGCCACAGCAAGGACAAGGCAGAAAAAGACGACGAAAATACCCCTTCAGAGGACTTCACGCCCCTAGAGCTAGAAAGACTAAGAAAAGAAAAACCGTCCGAGAGTTAGACGTTTTTGATTATTAAAAAAAGGAAAATGATGCACCGAGAGTCTTGTGCTTGTTCCAAGTCGGAACTTGATCTGTTTGCCATGCCACCCACCATGATGACGATGCGAGAATCCCAATGGGTCGAATTTCATCCCGTCTCCTCTTTGGTGGATTCCGCTCCCATCGAGTTTGAAATCAAAGGGCAGCCCGAAGATTACATCGATCTGAATAATAGTTACTTGTATCTAAAGCTGAAAGTGATCAAAACCGACAACACCAATCCGGGAGCCGATGCCGCAGTAGATCCCGTCAACATTTTCATGCATTCCTTGTTCAGCGAAGTGGATTTGTACTTGAATAACAAACTGATCAGCAGTAGCACGGATACTTACCCTTACCGAGCGTACCTAGAAAATCTCTTGACGTACGGAAAAGAGGCCAAGAACACTCATCTGGATGCTTGCGTGGTATGGAAACCTGACACCGCAGGTGAGAACACGTTTAACGACAGAGCCTTGACAGCCGATGACGATCCTCACAATGTGGGTTTTAACGATCGTCGAAGGAAAATCCTGCAAGGTCGTAGTTTAGAACTGATGGATCGTTTGCATTTGGACATGTGGTTACAAGAGAAGTATTTGCTGAACGGAGTGGATATTCGCCTGAGACTCAATCGCAGCAGTGTCCCTTTTCATTTGATGGCTCATGCCAACGAGTACAAAACCATCATCCAAGAAGCCAGAATTTACATGCGACGTGTAGAAGTGTTACCTAAAGCGGGAAACGAAATCAGTCAAACATTGAGCAGATCGACCGCCAAATATCCGATACGACGTGTAGAAGTGAAAACATTCACCATTGCTGCTGGACTCCGATCCAAGATCGAAGATCATCTGTTCCAAGGACAGTTACCGAAACGTTTAATCGTTGGTATCGTCAGTAATGCAGCCTTCAACGGAGCCCACGATCAAAATCCTTTCCAGTTTAAGCACTACAGAGTGTCCAAAATTGAAGTCAGTCGCGATGGTAAGACTTTGTGTACCAGACCCTTCGAACCTAATTTTGCCCAGAAGAATTACTTGAGATCATACTTGTCCCTGTACGAAGCTACGGGGCAACTAAGAACCAACGCCAGTCACGGTATTTCGTACGAAGATTATGTCGGAGGTTACACTTTGTGGGCCTTTGATTTCACTCCAGACCAAGGCAGCGACGAGGGACATTTCCACCCTATAAAATCTGGTCAACTGCGTGTGGAACTTCAGTTTGCAGAAGCTCTCACCGAGACGGTCAACGTCATCTTGTATGCTGAATTCGATAATACCATAGAAATCAACAGTTTGAGAGAAGTCATTCTAGACTATTAGACACAATGGAAGACTCCCATCCCTCTTTAAACAGTGGAGAATCTTTGGACATGGAATGGGAGGATAGCGTGAAAACAGAACCCCAAGACCAAGTCAAAGAGGACGAGGTAGTCGTCAAGTCCAGATGGCCAGAATAAGAACAACATTTAGTGTCCTGTTTTGCTAAACACCTAGCGAAT